>VZQC01014736.1:1423797-1614129 GCA_009823505.1 Rhizomys pruinosus
TTAAGTGAAGTAACACAGTCCCAGAAAAACAAACGACAAATGGTATCCCTCATATGTAGATGCTAGCGCCAATAACCCAGTTATAAATATTTCTTGTGGAGAGGGATGCATATTAAAAGAACAACAACAGAAAGACTGCAGCAGAAAACTGACTGAAATGGTGAATCGGGAGGGGTGGGAGGGGTGGGAGGGGGACACGGGTGTATATTCGATTAATATATATTTAATTGACGTGAGTTTGACAAGTGTCCAACTTTGCCCAGACTCTGTATACAGGTTACATGGTGTTTTAGGACTTAGTAAAAGTAAATATGTGTATATTAAACTACACTGATTTAAAGGTTCTGATAAAAACGGTAATAAACCTGAGTTAATTGGAAATATAAATTGTTGTTGTCCACATTTGTTTTACTTAAAATCTGTATAACAATAACTTTGGGATTGGCACATGTAAATGTTCTCTATAATTTTTCTGTTATATAGTATCATCTTGTAGCATTCTCTTTTACCTGTAGGATGATTTAACTTAAAAAATTAAGTTTGCTTCCCAAGTTAACCACAAACAGTAACCCAAAACAGCTTGGGTGAATTTGATGAAATCTGCACTTTGATTCCAGCCTATAGGTACAACTGCCCTTTTGAGACTCATGGGTCAAAAAATAAAAACCTAAAATAGGTTTTTTGGGGGGAGGCTTGGATGCCCTGTCCAACATCTCCTTGCTAGAATAATCCATTGCTGATATCAGAGCTCTCCTGTATTAATATATTTTGCTTAAGTGCATAGCTTAAGGAGACTTTATTATTATATTTGGTTCTGAATAGAGAATAATCCTTTTCACAGTTCCTATGTCTATTAGTCAGCTAAAAAAAAGCAGTTTTACCGGTTTTATAAGAGAGTACCTCTATAACAGTTGGCTCCAATTTACAGTTAGAGAATGACCTCTTCATCATCATATTTCTCGTTCTATGGAGGGGAGGTAAGAAAGTCTCTCGTATTAAAACTTTGCCACACCTAGAAGGTAAGTTTTGTTAGGACTCATTATAAATAGTCGTTACAAGTAGGATCCACAGAGGGGTTTGATGCCTGTAACAGTCTGAGGCTTTTCTTCCTTTCAATGTTCAGATGGGCCAACCTTTCTGCTGGCACTTCCTGGTACATCCTACACAGTGCAAAGCTGTATCTTTTCTTTCTCAGCTGTTAAGTTTGTGACATTTTGACCTGTGGGAACATACAAATCTTTTCCCGTAGTTACTTTTAAGATTTGAATTGTAAAGTTTTTGACAAAAAGTTTTCATATATTAATACAGGAGAGCTCTGATATCAGCAATGGATTATTCTACCAAGGAGATGTTAGACAGGGCATCCAAGCCCCCCCCCCAAAAAAAGGGAAAGGCTTCTTGCCTGTAAACTGTGATACTTGCAAGAAGAGAGGCGATAAGGGCCTGCTGTCGAAAACCTGATGTAAGCATGGGAAAGATGTATTGAGACCACACTTGCAAGTATACAGTTGGTCTCTGGAATACCAGAGAGTGTTACCAAAGGCTACTAAACCAATAAAGCAAATATAGATCTCCTTGAGTCAAGCAAGACTCCTCTGTCAACACCAGCTACACCTCACCTGTCTGGAAATACTGTGCAGCAGTGGCAGCCATATGCCCATATATCCCAAATCTAATTGGCTATTAGCTCTCTCCTTGGAGGAATAACCCACGGCTGATGCCACAAGCTTACATCCTCTAGTGGTTAGGAGATGTTATAAGCCACAGTAAGACCCTGTCATATTTTACAGAAAAAAATGTAATTCATGGATTAACATACCATCCAAACATCTGTGTCTATACCAAAGTAACCTACCATAACAATTAGTACTGTTTAAATACCTATATATCTAATTACTTGTGCTTCATTAGTAGGACTGAAAGGTTATTCCTGGACAAACTGTCAGCCCATGAAAGGAAACAGCCAGGATTTACCAGAGTCAAAAACAACAGCTCCAGAGAAAGTAGACTGTTTTGCTTCTCGTCCACCTGTCCCCCTTTTCTAAGCCTAGAGAACAATTTGCGGAAGAGGGGGCATGATAGAATGTAAGGGCTGTGATTGGGATGAATGGTGAAACTACAGCAATATAATCTGGACACTTAATTTGATCAACTTGATTGAACATACAAGCCCCCCCCAGCTGGATGGTGGGACCCTTGGGCAGTGTGGGTTTGAGCACAACTGCTTGCAAATTGGTTTTACATGAAGGATGCTTGTACTCATAAATTATTACATATTGTTAAAGAATAAAAAAATAAAGAAGTAATAGAAAAAAAAAAGAAAACACTAAGAAGGTTATATTATTATTTCTCCACTCACTGGAGAGATAAGAATATCAAGGCAGGGAATGTTCTGGCTCTTCACCCAGTAAATAATGAATGCAGAATTCAAATCCATACAATCAGGTAAATTTTACTGTCTCTCAGTGTGATAATAAATATTTACCTAAAATTATAGCCTATGTCTTCAGGCTTGATTATACAGAATGACAATTAGTAGATCTAAAACTGTGTAAAGAAAAATATTTGCCATATTCCTTATTTCACATAATACCTCCAGAAGAATATAAAACCTGTTAAATTCTGACAGGGAATTTTTACAAATATACAAATCAGGACCCAAATTATATTCCCATTCTAGCTAGCATGTATAGCAAAACCTGTATTTCTCTATTTTCATTTCTAAATGTTCATGATCTCCACATAAACCCCAGTCCACTACATAGTGGGATGGAAAAAATACTAAAATCTAATATAGTTGTCAACTTAATATGATTTAATAGTTTAAATACCTTAGCTATGCTCAATCTAATGGGTTATTGACTCAAATTTTCTTGGTTCTAAACTTTCCTCTTTGACTGTCTTCTAAAACGGAGTCCTGGTGTACGAAAAGAGTCTGCCAGGTCCTCCTGGTAGAGAGGTCTGGTAGAGAGGTCCACCTGGTAGAGAGGTCTGATTGGCTATCACAGGCCCCTGACTGTGCCTGTGATAGCCAATCAGTAGCTTGCTCCATGATATTTTCAGCAGAAGTCCTCATGGATTCTCTCTACTGATTGAGTTGTAGCCTAGAAGAGCTTCCTAGATGCTGCTGTGTCCTCTGGGCTATGTAAGCCCTGCCGAAACTTTACAATAGTTTCTTTACTTCTTTGGCCTATGCAGGCCAGCTATGTTTCATTTCTTGTATTTTGCTTTGTTGGACCCAATGTGAAACCACTAGAAGCCAAATGATTCTCAGGATGTCTCCTGATTCTCAACATGCTCAAGCCATTTAGAACAAAAGGAGAGAAACCAACTATGAATTAGATCCTGGTGCCAGTATGCCTTTTGAACCCAGCTGCTTAAGCCCTTGTACTGGTGAGAAATCTACCTGCCACCAGTCTACAGGCTCAAACTGAGGGCAATGCAGGAATTCCCAGTCCTATGCTCAGAGCTACTTCTCTGTCACTAAGACAAACTAAGTGAGGATTATTAGGACAAATATCTGATTGTTTTCTCTCTTTCTTTCTCTTACATTATTCCTTTTATCTCCACAGTCCCCAGGATAAACATCTCCATTCCTAAATATCATAATACCTTTTTCTAATCATAGCAACCTTTACTAACACAGCTTTTTTAAAGTTATAATTTTGCAATTCAATTTAGTAGCTATGAAAAATCTTACTTGCTAGGTACATGAAAAATTGATTTTATAGTAACTGTTCTTAGCTTAAACCCCAACTCCCATTACTCAAGAAGGCAGAAAATTAATGTTCCAGTTATTTATGACTATGGAACAAACCACTCAGACACTTAGTGATTTGGAATAACACTCCTCATTTATTTTGCTCACACATTTACAATTTGGGCAAGAATTGGCAGGAAAGGTTCATCTCAGCTACAAACAGAATGAATTGTATTAATTTAATTGGATCTAGAAGACACACTCTCAAGATGGGTTACTTGGATGGCTGGAAAGCTGATGTCCCACTGAGGCTATTGTCCAGGGATGTTAGAACCTTAGTGTTTCTCCTCTCCAGGAGACCCCTCCACAGAGCTGCTTCTTCCTCACTGCACTGTTTCAATTAGGGAAGGAAAGGAAAGGAAAATCTGCCAGTATGTTAAGTCTTAAGAGTTCAGTAATGGGGCTGGAGAGATGGCTCCACAGTTAAGAGCACTGACTGTTCTCACAGAGGACCAGAGTTTGATTCCCAGCACCTATAACAACACTTAGCGGACAACAGTCTGTAAGTTTCCCCAGTTCCAGGGGAATCCAATACCAGCTTCTGACTCTGTGGGTACACTTACATACTTGCAGGCAAAACACTGAAACACATAAAAAGTAACAAATAAAACCTTTATTAAAAGAGCTCACTAGAACCAGCCCAGAGTCACTTGTGCTATAATCTGTTCTATTAAAAGATCTTACAGAGCTTCCTTAATTTAAGACTGGAAGGAAAGCCAAGAGACATAGACTTCCCCTCTTAGTATGTAAGGAACAAATAATCTGTGGCCATCTTCAATAAACCATTCTTCATTTAATACCTTCCAAATTAATTAGGTCACCCTTAGGCTTTTTCAGTTTGTTGTATTTAAAGGTATGTCAGGGGGCAAATTATGAAGCAACAATAATGTGAAAGGTCAACGATTAATCTCAAAGTAAAAAAGCAAAGCTTAGTTAACTACATTGTCCAAAATAATCATCTAGGGCTCTGGAAATCAAACAATTCAACATGTAAATAGAAAAGTATTTATTTCTGGGAAAAAAAATGAGACCTTCAGTTCTACAAAGAATGGCACACTTGCCCAGGTTCCCGCTCAAGCGTAGGATGGCGTGACCCTAAGAGAGTTGGCAGTAAAAAAGCTACTTCAGCAGGGGGTAAACACAACATCCACTCCCAGCTAGGTATGTTAGTACAAACTTGACAGGAAGTGTATAAGAAACACAAGGCTCTAAGTGATTGCACTTGAAGAAAACAGATCCAGAAGATGGTCAGACATTTACCACAAAGACCTGGAAAATGATGTCATCAGAGATGAAAGAAGTAATTTCTTCACACTTCTCCAGCTGAGCTGACACTACCAGGAAGGAGAAACCCAAGAAAGCCAAGTTGTCTGTTCATTCCTGGAGTAGCTGGCTTCTGGGTGAACACACAAGAGCACCTGGGAGTCCAAGGTCTCCAAACATCTGAGGTTATCAGAGTGGTTGGGATTATGTAAGAAAGACAAGGAAAGGCCTATGGAAAACAGAAGGCAGAACAAACTAGGAAATTGTCTAAAATTTAAATGCACTCACCCACCTACACAAGGTCTAATAGGTGGTAGAAGCTGCTTTAGAGTCACACAATTAAAACAGCAATTCCCATGGAAAACCCAAAGCAAGAATTTCTTAAGTATGTTTTTCAAAGCATCTAGTTTGAAATGAGAGAGGGAGAAAGCAGAGAAAGAAAGAGGAGACAAAAGGAATCAATCCAAGACAATGTGAGTCATGATTAAAAGAGTTTAGTCTGAGCTCAGTATGTTGCCTTTGACAAACAGAATTGTCAAGGCAACCATTATAAATGTATTCAAATGAGGGGGAAGACTTTATTTAAAAACTTAGGAGAAAATATGGTAAAAATGCAACAAATAATATCCCGGCACTTGGGAGGCAGAGGCAGGCAGAGCTTTGCAAGTTCAAGGCCAGCCTGGTCTAGATAGTGAGTTCCAGGACAACTGGAGCTACAGGGAGACCCTGTCTCAAAAAAATAAATAAATAAATAAAAATAAAATAAATTTCAATAAAGAAATATAAATTATGTTTTAAAGAAATCAAAAGGAATCAAAATCCACAGTTGACACAAAGAAACAACGAATTTGCTAATACGTAATATAACATACAAAAGGAAACACAGAATGAAATTCAACAGAGCCTCATATAACTCTAGTAAATCAAACATCACAAAATATTAATAGTTGAAATCCCAGAAGATGAGGAGGAAGAGAGTAAGAATGAAACTTATTGAAGAAAATATGGATAGATGCATCCCAAATTTGATGTTACAATATTAACATACCAGTCCAACGAGATCAGTAATGCCCAATTAGGATAATTACAAAATAGTTTACAATTATACATATTCTATACATTACAGCCCAACTGATGGAAACCAGGGAAGAAAAGCCTGAAAGCATCGGGGTTCTCAATAAGGAGAAACTCATTACATTGTACAGGAGACAACATAATTAAGAGATGAACTGTGAACAGCTCAACAGTGGAATGAAAAACCCTAAATACCCAAAAGAAAATTTGGGGCTGGAGAGATGGCTCAGTCGTTAAAAGCACCGACTGCTCTTGCAGAGGACCCAGGTTCGATTCCCAGCACCCACATGGTGGCTAAGAACCCTCTTTAACTCCAGCTCCAGGGGAATACGACACCCTCTTCTGACCTCTGCAGCATTGCACGACACGGGTGCACCAACCTACATGCAGACAGTACACTCATACACATAAAAATAAATAAATTAAAAAAAGGAAATGACTAAAAATAACCACTATGACCAACAATAGCGTTCATCAAAAAATGAGTACAAAATAAAAACAATCTCATGTTCAGAGAAATAAATGTTACTGGAAATTCTACAAATTCACCAAATAAATCTACAGAGGACCTAATGACTTGAAAGGCAAAAATGTGCATACATATTAAAGAATAAATGAATTTTTCTTATAATTTTTGTAAAAGGCATAATATCAAGCAATACTGAAAACAAATAACAATCGATATTGAGTTTAGGCCATCCATTTGAAAATAATATAATAAAATGAAGAAACAGACCTGGAATAGTGATGGCACATGCCTTTAAACCCAGCACTTGGGATACAGAGGCAGGTGGATCTCTGCAAGATCCAAGCCAGCCTGTTGTACATAGTGAGTTCTAGGCCACCTGGAGCTATAGGGATATCCTGCCTCAAAACAAAAACAGGAGGAGGGGGGGAGGAGGAGGAGGAGGAGGAGGAGGAGGAGGAGGAGGAGGAGGAGGGAGGAGAGGGGAGGAGAGAGAGAGAGAAGAAGGAGGAGCGAGAGGAAGGAATAAAATCAGAAAGATATACAAAAAAAAAAAGAGGAAACCAGTTATATATTATGTAAGATCGCTATATTTTAGGAAGACTTGCTTATTTTTTATCATTCAGCCACCTACGTACCAACCCTGGCAAATTAATATTGTAATATACATACACATTATTGCAGCCTCTGTCACATAGGGAAGAGCCTGAAACCAACCCATTTGCCCCTCAACCAAAGTGAGTGATAAAGAAAATGTGGTCCACATCTAACAAGCGCAGTTCTATGCACGGTAAAGAAGATGACATTTAAAACTTTTGGCAGCGTAAATGGTTGGAAATTAAGAGACATGAATGCTAAGTGAAGTAACACAGTCCCCAGAAAAACAAAACGACATATCATACGATCCCCTCAAGTTCGTGGATGCTAGCCACCAATAACCTAAGTAGTAAGGCAAGACTGAGCAAGCATAGACTATATATAACTATATCATATAGATAATATATATGTATTTTTTTACCTGCAAGAAAACTCACTGTACATACATACTCATACCTTAGGGGATCAGACTTAAACCTACCACATTCTTCCAGACTTGAAAAAAAGGCAAAAATGTGCACAAAAAAGAAAAATGAATTTATTACGTTACATTCTTCTTCTATTCTGGTAATCGGGGAGTAAGATGCATGATACTTAGAATAAATAAAATTAAAGGAAAATCGGGAATTCCTAAACATGTTTGTGAATTAACTATACGTTTATTTCCAGACATATAATTTTGGTATACATGTGAACCGAAACCATATGGATATTTGTAAGAATGAGCAATACAAATTGAGGGAACAACAAAGGACTGGGTAAAATACTGACGAAACAGTAAATTTTAGGCCCCAAAACAAAGTAAACCTTGCATAGAAAAACTTAAAACCTGAAAAAAGAAAGATGCAGACATGTATGGGGCAAAATGCATAACTTGTGTGGGTGGGGACTGGAAAAAGATGAGTCACTCTAATTGGACTGAGAAATGAGATTAGTCAACAAAATGTCAATTAAAAAAACATAACATAATAAAAATACATATTGCAATCCCGTAGAACAACCCTGAAAGCACTGAGAAATACGTTCAAGAATTTAACAGCTATTGACTTCAAAAAAACAATGCGTGTGGCGCAGACCACACATGTATAGCAAATAAAAGTGATAGAGAGAGGATAGAAATATAGATAGAATAGATATAGATGAATAAGCAATATTGCTGAGATAATAGCTATTGGGCTCTCTCCTTGGGAGGAATAACCCACATGCTGATCCACAGCTTACATCCTCTATGGTTTTGGAAGATGTTATAAGCCACAGTAAGAACCCCTGTCCAAAAAAATTAAAAGGAAAAAAATTCATGGATTAACATATCATCCAAACATGATGTCTAGCCAAGTACCTACCATAACTATTAGTGCTGCTTAAAATACCTATATATCTAATTTGTGGCCTTCATTAGTTAGATCTGAAAGGTTACTCCTGGAAAAACTGTCAGCCCATGAAAGGAACAGCCAGAATGTCCAGAGTCCAAGACAACAGCTCGCAGAGAGAGTGGACTGTTTACTTCTCATCCACCTGTGCCCCTTTTCTAAGCCTAGAGAAAAACTCTGCGAGAAAGGCGTGCCAGCGCGGTAAAGATGTAAAGGCTGCGGATTGGACGTGAATGGTGAAACTACACGCAAGGTAGTGCTGGACACTCATTTGATCAACATTTGATGAACAACAACCTGTCACCCCCCACTGAAGGTGGGACTGTGGGGGTTTGGGCACAACGCCTGCAGATGGTTTGCTAGAAGGATCTTTACTCATGGANTCAGAGTGGTTGGGATTATGTAAGAAAGACAAGGAAAGGCCTATGGAAAACAGAAGGCAGAACAACTAGGAAATTTCCTAAAATTTATAAAATGCACTCATCCCACCTACACAAGGTCTAATAGGTGGTAGAAGCTGCTTTAGAGTCACACAATTAAAACAGCAATTCCCATGGAAAACCCAAAGCAAGAATTTCTTAAGTACTGGGAGATAGCTATATAAATATAAATACAAAATAATACAAAAATTAAAAAAAAAAAAAAAAAAAAAAAAAAAAAAAAAAAAAAAAAAAAAAAATATTTTTTAAAAGAGTTAGTCCTGGAGCTAGATGATCCTTTGACAAACAGAATTGTCAAGGCAACCATTATAAATGTATTCAAATGAGGGGGAAGACTTTATTTAAAAACTTAGGAGAAAATATGGTAAAAATGCAACAAATAATATCCGCCACTGGGAGCCCAGTAGCAGCAGGCAGAACTTTATAGCAAGTTCAAGCCAGCCTGTTAAATGTGAGTTCCAGGACCACGAGCTACAGGGAACCCTTCTCAAAAAAATAAATAAATAAAAAAATAAATTAATTTCAAAAAGAAAAAATAGTTTAAATCAAGAATCAAAATCCACAATGACACAAGAAGAAACAACGAATCTAATACGCTTAATATAACATACCCAAAGAACACAGAATGAAGTAAACAGAGCCTCATATAACTCTAGTAAATAAAATCACAAAATATAATAGTTAAAATCCCGAAGATGAGGAGGAAGAGAAGTGAAGAAATGAACTTATTGAAAAAATGGATAAGATGAATCCCAAATTTTGATGTTACAATATTTACATACCCCCCATCCAACGGAGCAGTCAATGCCCCATAGGATTAATTACAAAAATAGTTTTACAATATTACTTTCTATACTTACCAGCCCACTGATGAAAACCAGGGAAGAAAGCCCTGAGCATCGGCCATAGTTTCAAAGGAAACTCATTACATTGTACAGGAGACAACATAATTAAGAGATGAACTGTGAACAGCTCAACAGTGGAATGAAAAACCCTAAATACCCAAAAGAAAATTGGGATGGGCTGGAGAGATCTCAGTCATTAAAGCACCGACTGCTTCTGCAAGCAAGGTCCAGGCTTCCATTCCCAGCACCCCACATGGTGGCTAAGAAACCTCTTTAACTCCAGCTCCGGGGAGAGGAATACGACACCCTCTTCTGACTCCAAAGGCATCACATGACACAAGTACACTTACAAAATGCAGGCAAAACATTCATACACATCATACACATAAAAAAAATAAATTAAAAAAAGGAAATGACTAAAAATAACCACTATGACCAACAATAGCGTTCATCAAAAAATGAGTACAAAATAAAAACAATCTCATGTTCAGAGAAATAAATGTTACTGGAAATTCTACAAATTCACCAAATAAATCTACAGAGGACCTAATGACTTGAAAGGCAAAAATGTGCATACATAAAATAAAAATAATTCTAATAATTTTTTGTCTTATAAAGGTTAATAAATCAAGCAATACTGGAAACAAATAACACTCGATATTTGAGTTACAATTACCATTTGAAAATAATATAAAAAGAGAAACACCACAGCTGGAATAGTGATGTGCACCATGCCCTTTCAACCCAGCACTTTGGATTACAGAGGCAGGTTGGATTCTCGCGAATCCCAAGCCACGTTAACATACATAGTGACTTAGGCCACCTGAGGCATTTCTATAGGTAGCCTGCCTCAAAACAAAAAGTGAGCCGAAGGGGGAGGAGGAGGAGGAGGAGAGAGAGAGAGAAGAAGGAGGAGGAGAGGAAAAGGAATTAAAATTTTCCCTAGAAAATAAATACACAAAAAAAAAAAAAAAAAAGAGGAAACCAGTTATATATTTGGTAAGATGCTATATTTATAGGACACGACTTGCTCTATTTTATTGGACATTAGCCACCCTAGTTCCCAACCCTGGCATATAATTGTATAAATACATACACTATTATTTCAGCCTCCTTCACAATAGGGAAGAGCTGAAACCAACCCATTTGCCCCTCAACCAAAGTGAAAGTGATAAAGAAAATGTGGGTAACATCTACAATGGCAGTGTCTATGCAACGGGTAAAGAAAGATGACATAATAACTTTGCAGCGTAAATGGTTGGAAATTAAGAAACATTATGCTAAGTGATAGAACACAGTCCCAGAAAAACAAAACGACATATACAGATACATCCCCTCAATTTCGTGCGATGCTAGCCACCAAATAACCTAGTAGTAAGGCAAGACTGAGCAACATATACTAATATATAATAATCATATAGATAGATATATATTATTTTTTTACCTGCAAGAAAACACTGTAACTACTATAATCATACCTTAGGGGATCAGACTGTAACCTACCACTTACTTCCAGACTGAAAAAGCAAAAAATGTGCACAAAAAAGATAAATGAAATTATTTCGTATAATTTGTCACTCTTCTGAATTTGTAATGGGAGAAGATGATATACTGGTAGAAATAAATAAAATTAAGAGGAAAAATGTGGAAATTCCTAAACATGTTTGTTGAATTAACATAGTATATTTCCAGACTATAATTTTGGTATACATGTTGAAGACACAACCATATAGGATATTTTGGGTAGAGAGCAATACAAATTGAAGGGAACAACAAAAAGGACTGGGTCAAGATATGACAGAGAACAGTAAACTTTAGCGCCCAAAACAGTAAACCTTGCATAGAAAAACTTAAAAAGCCTGAAAAAAAAGATGCAGACATGTATTGGCAAATGATGAACTGGTGGGGATTGGGGGAATGGAGAAAGATGAGATACTCTATTGGACTGAGAAATGATATAAGTGCACAAAAGTCAATTAAAAAAACAAACAAATAAAAATACATATTGCAATCCCGTAAACAACCCTGAAAGCACTGAGAAATACGTTCAAGAATTTAACAGCTATTGACTTCAAAAACAATGCTGTGGCTGCAGACCACACATGTATACAAATAATAGTATAGAGAGAGGATAGAAATATAGATAGTATATAGATATAGATAAAACCTATTGCTGAGATAATAGGTCTATTGGCTCTCTCTCCTTGGAGGAATACCCAATGCTGATGCCACAGCTACATCCTCTATAGGTTTGAAGATGTTATAAGCCACAGGTAGAAGACCCCTGTCAAAAAAAAGATTAAAAGGAAAAATGTAATTCATGGATTAACATATCATCCAAACATGTTATGGTTCGAGCCAAGTACCTACCATAACTATTAGTGCTGCTTAAATATACCTATATATCTAATTTTTGTGGCCTTCAATTAGTAGTATGAAAGGTTACTCCGGAAAACTGTCAGCCCATGAAAGGCAAAGCCAGAATTGTCCAGAGTCCAAGACAACATCTCGCAGAGAGAGTGGACTGTTTACCTCATCCACCTGTACCCTTTTCTAAGCCTAGAGAAAAATCTGCGAGGGGCGGTACGCGTGGTAATAGATGTAAGGCTGCGATTGGAGTGAATGTGAACTACACAGCAATGGTAGTCTGGACACTCATTTGATCAACATTTGAGTTGAAACAAAACCTGTCACCCCCCCACTGAAGGTGGGACTGTGGGGGTTTGGGCACAACGCCCTCAGATGTTTTGCTAGAAGGATGCTTGTACTCATGGATTTATCACTTATACATGCTTAAAAAATGAAAAAAAAAACTGAGGGAAGATGCAGACAGTACGGCCAGAATGCATATCTGTGGATGGGTGGGGTGCTGGGGAGAAGGGAAAGGGAAATATGGTGACTGAATTGGAAATGATGTAATGAAATGCACAAGCATCAACAAAAATTAAATAAAAAAAAATAAAAATAAAAAAAAGAAATAGATATGATAGACAGAGATAGAGATAGATACGTACGATTAGAAGATGTATGATATAGATAGCAAGACAGATAGATAGAAGATAGATAGATTAGATAGATGATAAACATAAGGATTGACGTAGACGGTCCGTAGGTTAACGAGTGCTGGCTGCTCTTGCGAGGACCTAGCGTTTCAACTTCCCAATACCCACATGTAAAAAAAAAAACACCTACCACTCTCACTTCAGTTCCAGGGGACTGAGTCCCTTCCACTTTCAGCACACACTGCCATGCGACTGTGGCACAATATCACATAGGTTTGCTTACAAAAAAAAAAAAAATAAAACATAAACAAAAAAAAATGAAAAAGAATAAATGATAAATAAAAATAAATAAAATTCAAAATTGGCCTAACCACACCAACCGCACCCAGTAGAGCATTAAATGTTTTTAACTAAACATAAGGCTGCGAGCAGCACCCGCGACCAAAATATACAAAAACATAATAGAAAACAAATAGTAGATTCAGTAGTACAACAATATGCGTGTGGACTAAACACTCCAGCTTTAAAATAATGCAAAGACTTGTGACTAATTGGACTAAAAGAGTTATGGAAGGAATCAAAGTTTGTAGGTGGAAAGAAATTCTCCTGGTTACGGATAGAGGAGCTTCGATGCTGACCTGATTGACTATTATGTTGACACTATCAAGAACACTCAAACACATCTGAGATAGAATGGCTTTCAGAGGAATCTCCAAGACCTACAGTAGCGGGGTTGAAATAACCTAGGAAATTTAGTTATTCTGAATATTTATGATTAGTTTCAGTAGAAATCACTAAGCTATGTGACTATTCTGTGATGACAATATATGTAGGGAAAACTGTGCCTTTTTTGTTTTATATTATATCTTTGGTTTCCTCTATTTTGGCTTAGTTCTAAGACAGGCTCTCCCTTATAAGATTTGCCGCTGGCGATCTGGCTAGACCAGGTTGGACTTGAACTCAAAGATCGAATCACATACTAAGCATCGCCCTCCTTGAAATACTACGATATGAAGTTGTGTGATGATACCTCTAAAGAAAAGCTGGTGATGAATGAGTCTATAGTTTCTTCTTTAATTCTTATTTAGGTACCCTGATCCCACATTCTCATCTCTCTCTCCCATTTACTTTCCTTCCTCCATGAAATCCGGATGAGCACATAGGATATAAAGTGTGGCATTATACAGAGGCACTGCAATCTCATGCTTGGAAGTTCTTTTATATCACCGACATCATATTTTGTATGCACTCTTTTATTGTACAAAAATCTGAGTGAAACTGCGTCTTGTCATTTTTGTTTTCTTTACTGTTTATCAAGGTCAACAGACAATGGACATACAACTAAATAACAACAACTGAAATATGCGCAGAGAAAATAGATCTCAATAAATGATGTTCGTAGGTTCCAGACTGACGCTGAATTGGAATTTCCTTTATCAACTTTCCACTGAGTGTGAAAAAAAGGAGGTGACTTTGGGGGTTATTCGTAAGTTAATTACTCTTTGGCGCTGTTGTTCTGTTTTCATGAGCGAACAGTATGTGTCCCATATAACCATCTACCCAGATTGGGTCTGAACTGCTTGAATCACTATATAGACCCAGACTGGGCCTTTCACACAAAGATGAAAGAAGAGTACACGTGCTACATTAGTATGAAAACACAACCATGCCTAGCCATGAGCGTTTTCCTTAAATTACCTCTTATATTCATTTAGCCAGTTTTGAGGTTTTAATAGCCATATTACATTTAAATATGCCCTTCCCATTTCATGCAATTCCATTGCCTCTTACTTTTCTCTTTCATTTTAAAATTATTTTAGTTTAATAACTGTGATGAATAGGGTTCATCTCCCTTTCTTGCAATAGGTAGGAATGAGCCCATGCAACATTGTCTATGCCAGGATGCAATGCCGCAGAGGTCAGAAGACACGTCAGATTCCCCTGGAACTGGAGTTAAAGATGGTTGCTCAGCGTGACCATTCCTGGCCTCGACTTAGATGGACCCTAACCACGAGTAGCTCCATCTAGCAAAGAGTAGTCTGTCGTCCCATCATTAAACCACATCACCATGAGGACCATCTTCTGGTTCACAAATTTATCCCTTTTTTTTATATCATGCATAGTGCAAAAGAATTGACACTAGAAAAAAGTCATACATTAGACATTAATTTGAAACAATTGATACAAGAGTACAGAATTAATTAATGTTTGATTCCTTCTAATGCGTCGACAAAATATTCTACGCAGATTTGCTCTTTGGGTTTTCCCACCTCTCTCTCTGACAGTTTGTGGGAGAAATTTTATATATAACTTACCAGTACGTACCGATCAAACCTCACGTGACGAACATTTAGAAAATTTGTGGTCTCTTGTGCTGACGTCAGTGATTCGAACTCAGGAAGGACGCTCAGGATAGATTGACACTATAATAATCTCCACTGAAGGGTCCCTGGCCTAATTAGAGAGTGGCTCTGGGCTCTGGTGGGGAAGGGCACTGCTTATTATGTCCAAAGGATACAAGAACTGCTGGCCTTGACAGGTTGCCTTCGACAGATCTGACAAACTTTTACTATAGAATTAGTTGATCAGAATCCTATTATCGAGTGTGAAAGAAATAATAGACCCTAGTGTTGTCAAATGCTGAAAGCAACAAGCAGCTAGTTAGAGTAACATCCCCACACTCAGCAATGATGTTAACCTTATGGGACTTTGACTCTAGAGGCGAACATTTTCCTCCTCCTATAAATATCTTTTTTTTTTTTTTTTATTTATATGTTTATGCCTCAGGACCCATCATTGGTGTTATGAATTGTGTACTGCTGCATGAGGGTGTGGGTGTGTCACCGAGTCCTTCGTGCTCAATGTGCCGCGGAAGTCAAGTCAGAGAGAAAGAGTTTAGTTAGAAATCCCGGTGTGTTGTCAGAGTGCACATTCTACTGAGAAACTGGAAAGACCGCTATAAACTCCTTAGAATATTGGAGTTATGCGGACGGTCTCGCCCGCCATCGCATGAGTGCTGGATCTGAACCAGGGTCCCTCTTCAAGATAGCAGTCAGTGCTTCTTAACCGCTAGGCCATCTCTTCCAGCCGCCAGGACATTTGTTTTAAGTATAGTCATTCCTAGGCTAGAAGACAATCATGCTGAGTGAAGTAAACACAATCCCAGAAAAACAAACTACAATGGTTTCCCTTATCTGTGGATGCTAGGCCAATTACCTAGTTTGTATTTCTTGTGCACAGCCCTTGAGCTTTTCTCCAAACAGTTGGGTGGCATATTTGGAAAACAACAAACAACAAGAAAGGGACTGAATCAAAAGACTGACTGAAACAGTGAACTTTCACATGCAGAATATCGAGAAAGACTGAGAAAGAGATGGAAAACATGTTTGGCAAAATAATGAGCTCTGGTGGGGTAGGGGGATAGGGTGGGGGACACGGGTCTAGATTTGATAATCTCGTGCAAAATATATATTTAAAAATATTAAAAAAATAAAGATGGGGGCTGGAGAGTTGGCCTAGTGGTTAAGAGCACCAACTGCTCTTGCAGAGGACCTGGTTTCGATCCCCAGCACCCACATGGAGGCCGAGAACCATCTGAAACTCCAATTCCAGAAGAGCTCCAGTTCCTGGGGAATCTGACACCCTCAGAAGAGATCCCTGAGGCATTGCATGACATCGGTGCACAAACCTGCATGCAGACAGTACATTCATACACATACAGAAATAAATAAAAAATTAAATAAAGATGGTCATTCCAAGTATCCCTGGTTATAGGAGTCTCTTGCCCTCACAAAAGCCACCATACAATCCTAAAAGGATGACCCAGTCCACAGCCTCAGTCAATACAGGTGAGGCAACAGCATCCCTTTTGTGTAAATTATCTACTGCAGGTTAAAATCTTTTGCCATAATACATTAGTTCTATTTTTAATTTTGAACGGTCACCCTTCTTGGTGCCCCTCTTTTTATTTCTTCAACTTTATGTATGAAGGCTTTTTGTCTGCCTGGGAGTGGGTTGAGGTGTGAGGTAGCCAGGGCCTGACTATACACTGACTTGAGACTTCTTTAATAAAACTGCACATCTTAAAAAACAAAAAAAAATACATATAATCTGATTTTTTAATTTGGGGCAAAGTAATTTTTTTATTGAATTTCCACTGCAAGAGACTAAACACAGGTTTTTACATGTTAAGTTAAAATCTCCTTGTGCAGAATTTTAGAACCAATCCTGATAGTACAAACATATTGTCTGTTTTGTTTTGTTTTTCACAGTCTGTGTATCTAAGAGTTCCCAGTCTTCCAAGATAAACCACAAAGGAGAAGAAATCAGGATGGTTTGATTCCGAATGAAGCATGAGTGAACCATCAAAGAAAATGACCTTCCTGACTCCTTATCCATCTACAGAAGCATCCCTCAGCTAACTTTTTGCATGAATAAAAGAACACCCCCCCACACACACACTTAGTCTTTTAGGATATTCTAAGAGTTTGTTAGGGGGAATCAACTTGGTACCAACTTGCACTGTGGGTTCTCCAAGGCTGAGACCCCAAAGACTTAAGCTCACATTTTCTAGTCTCATCCCAATAAAATTATCCTTTAGATTTTCCAAGCCAGAAGGAATAAGGATTCTTATAGCAGATTCTCAGGGTAGCATTCAGGAAGGAGGGACATTTGGCAGAAGAGATAGACTGTAAGTCTGCCTTCTACTTGAGTGGAGATTTAAATCTCTAGAGTAAAAATGTAGTACTTACAGAAATCTCTCTGAGACTACTTAAGAGGTGTAACCCAGAAAGTGCTGATTATGTCACTATATAGCAGAGCAAAATAGAGAAAGGCTTTTACTTCCCATTGACAATGTGCTAGTAAGTGGTTAAGGAGATAAATTATCTCCAGATTTAGTCTTGAAGACAGATCTGTTTATTCCTCCATACAGTCTTACATAGTCTACTTTGGTGGGACCTAAAGTAAAATCTACTTCAGATAAGAAACATGGTCATTTTCTCTTCCATTTATGTTCCAGACACTGTATGTGGTTTAAAATCTCTGATTTGAAACACCTGTTTGACAAATCTCAGTACATTACTGAATGTCTTCTGTTGGAATTATGAGGACAGAAAATTGCTACAGATTCAGTTGTCCGAGGAGGATGATAAAGCGGAATGTGAAAGGGTATGTGGAGAATGGAAAAGGCAAAAGGCAAGAAATTCCCTTTGGATACTCTATTGGCCTTTGTAGAAGAAATATGACAAAGAGATCTCAGGGAGTCTGCATGAGAAGTTGCAGCCTTCTCCTGTTCCCGTTATATTTCTCTGAAAGAGCTTCTCATTCCGCTTCAGGTCTCCTTGTGTGAATGTATACCTGGGTGAAGAGATTTGTTCAGGGTTCATGCATCACAGAGCTGTGTCCAGAGCACCCCAGAAAAAAGCATCCATCTCAAGCCAGAAGTAGGGACCCTATGATGTTCAATATGTAAGAGTCTCCTATGTGTTTCAGGTGTTGAAAGCATGAAGGGATCACAGACAGCAGCTTTTCCCCTAGTTAGTTTTAAGATTAAACACAGAAGAGTTTGACAAAAGGTATTCACCAGTATCATTTAGTCGTGCTTTATCCCCCTTTTTGTAGCCTCTCTCTAAGGTTTTATTTTTCGATGCGATTGGAGTCGTCATAAAAGTCGGTCATTCTTAGCAGTCCATGTGTACCACAGTTATCTATTAGCAGGAATTAATATGCAGATATTCATCACAATCCCCAGCTATTTGGGTGACTGTTTGTTGTTAATTTGGGAAACAAGCTTAATTCCTTAAGGTTAAATCATCCTACAGGTTAGAAGGAGAATGCTACAAGAGGATACTGTACAAAAGAGGAACATATATAAAGAGAACATTTGGTGGTTGACCAATCCCAAGCCGCCTCCACTCGTATATATAAGATTTGAGTCAATACCCAAAATGTGCGACCATAACATCATGTTATTAATTGTTTGTCCAGATTAACTCGACCCTCTAGCGTATTTTACCATTTTTATTTCTAAATTTTTTTAACCTAAATATGTTTTGCTATAAATTTATACATCATTATTTTACATATTACTAAGTCACTAAATCCGGCATGTGACGTGTTAGACAGAGTTCTGGCAAAATTGGATCTTGTGATGCACCAATGTTAATATCTAAATATCAATAATTCGAATATACACACATGTACTGTCCCTCTCCCACTCCCATCTCCCTTATACCACATACTCCAAGATTTCCATCAGTATTTCCTAAGTGCTCAGTCTATCTCTCCTTGTTTTTATATGTGTGCCCATCTCTATTCCACAAGAACCCCTTTTATAACCTCCCGCGCGACCCGCGCATTCTCTCTCCCAGGGTGCTAATTATCCACAAGATGAGATGTCCATACGCCCAAATTAATACATGTGTGTCTCTCTTTGTCAGTGACCTTTCTCAAGCCTTCACTTGAGTTTATTCTCTTTTTTTCTTCTATTCCCCATTTATATCTCGTGTGCGCAAAATTATTTAAGATGTTTTTCTTAATTTCCTTACTGCTACATAGAACTCATGGTTGAGCGATTTACAATTGTAACCAAGCACATATTCCTTCTATCGCTCCAGACTCTCCAGAAATCCAGAGTCGAGCATTTATGATGTTCTGTTGGGTCGCAGCCCTTTTCGAGCTTATTACCCCGTGCAACACAGACCTGCAATAAGTATAGCTGTGCATATATTTCTACAGTAAGATGAGTCTGGTGGGTTTACACCCCACGCGCGAGCAGTAGGTTCAAGTTGGACTGGGTCAGGGGAGAAAGGCTCATTTTGAGTCTTACAAGGGTTTCTCGCTACTGACTAGAGGTTTTGCCATGTTTGTGTTCACAGTCTAACAAGTTACATTCTCTAGCCAAGTGCAAAGATGACTGATTGATGTTCCTCCTGTGTCTCACAACAGACCTCTCCAGCACTTGATATCATTTGTCTTTTTGCGAGTCCTGCCAGTCTTATGAGATGTGATGATGATATCTGTAGGTAAAGATGGTCTTAATACATTTCCTGTTAGTAATGTCAGATTGGCACATCAGTTGCTTTTCAAGCGATGTCTTCCTCACATAGCCATTTCTATTTCCTCCTCTGTGAAAGTCTCTATTCAGATCTTTAACCCATCTTAGCGCCTTTACACTTCTACCCATCGCCCCCTCTCCGCAGATTTGATTCATCTTGCTCTCTAGTCTTTCTTCTTTTCATTTGAATGAAACCAGATGGGTCTCCCTGTAGCTACCGCTGTCCTGGAACTTCACGTTCTGTGGTAGACCAGGCTGGCCTGACTCACAAGAACCTGCCTAGGGATTAAAGCAAGTGCTTAGATTAAAGCATGTGCCACTCCGAGAGCCCGGCTCTTTGAGTTTTAAAATTGACGTTGATGCTTGTTATACTCTGGCACTTCTCATTGCCTTTAGTCAAGGTATTATCTGTCAGTGAATGAGTTCCTCCCACTCTTGTCTGGGGTTTTTCTTATTCCACTTCATTTTGATTGTTTCTGTTGAGTCGTATATTCTCAGAGCTTTTGAGTTTTAATGGCTGATTCCTTCATGGGTCCAATTGTCCTTTCTATTTCTTGTGGCACTTATCACTTATAGCTAAAAAATGAAAAAAAAAACTGAGAGAAAGATGCAGGACAGTTACGGCAGAATGCATGATCTGGGATGGGGTGGGGGTGGGGGGGAAGGGAAAGGGAAATATGCCTGATCTGAATTGGAAAATGATGTATGAAATGCACAAAGCATCAACAAAAATTAAATAAAAAAAATAAAAATAAAAAAGATAGATATGATAGACAGATGATAGATGATAGATAGAGATGATAGAGATGATGATGATAGATAGATAGAAGATAGATAGATAGATAGATAGATAGATAGATAGATGTAAAACATAAGGGATTGGTGAGAGGGCTCAGTGGTTCAGAGTGCTGGCTGCTCTTGCAGAGGACCTAAGTTCATTTTCCATTACCCACATGGCAACTAACAACTCTTCATAACTTCAGTTCCAGGGGATCTGATTCCCTTTTCTGACCTCCAAGGACATTGTGTGCAAGGGTGTGCTTACATGAAGGCAAAACACTGATAAACATAAACTAAAAATAAATAAATAAATGAATAAATAAATAAATAAATAAAATGCAAAACATAGAGCATTAAATGTTTTTTAACTAAACTAGGTGGAGCAGAGGAACAAAAATACAAAAGACATAATAGAAAACAAATAGTAGATTCAGTAGTACAACAAATATGGGTGGACTAAACACTCCAGCTTAAATAATCAAAGATTGATATATTGGAATAAAAAGTTGTTACCTGTATTTGACTATTTTTATAAGAAAAAAATAGTATGAATTCAAAGAGTCATGTTGAAAGTAAAGGAACTGAAGATTCACTATGTAAACTATACTGTTTAAGTATATATTAAATAGCTGGAATGGCAAATAAAAGCACCTTAAAGAAATAAATATAATCAGAAACTGGAAAATGAATACTTTATAATTAAAAGGACTGATATGCCATGAAAATAAAATGATTATAAATGCATGTGAGTCTTTTAAAGATTCATGATACATATAGCAATACTAAACAACCTGAAAAGATAAAAACAATTTTCTTCAACAGATGAAATTAGGGATTTCTATATCACATTTTCCACGACTTTTATAACAACATGAAAACCATCATGGATAAAGAAGACTCGAAAACTACTATCAGTTAATAAGCATAAAATGCCATTTATGAAATGCTCTATTTCAGAAGAACAGAATGGTCTTCCTTTTCAAGAGCATTCACAGGATGTGCCAAATGCTAGGACACAATGTCTCAATAAATTCCAAAGGGTTAAAATTTATGTTCTCTAGCAAAAATGGAACAAAAACTAGAATTGAACAATGAAAAGTACCTAAGGAAATTTCCAATTATTTGGAAATTAAATAACATGTAGATCAAATCACTGAAGAAATTAGAAAATGTTTTGACCTCAGAAATGAAAACAAAGCATAAATCTTGAAAAGGAATGAGGTGGAGATAAATAATTGTTTCAGAAAAGAGGAGCCTTTTCAAATTAATTGCTCACACTCCCAAAAAGTCTCAGGACACTGTGGGAGAGTATCCTTTTGGGTCAGAGATTTATTAGTAAAATCCTTAATGCCATAGAAAGACAGTGTGGTGGGGCTTGAGAGAGAGTTCAGGTCCACAAAGCTAAGCAGGAATCTCTTCTTACACATTTGGGGGTCTGCAAGAGAGAGGCTCTCTTATGTCATGTGATTGACCCATAAAACCATAGTACTTGCTTGCAGTCAGGTTGTCTCTGATTCTTAGCAGAGGAAGGAGCAAAGGCTCCACCCTTCAGTTAATGTGTGCCCATTTTTTTTTTAATTTAATTTTTATTGATGGTTTGTGCATTTTATACATCATTTTCCAATTCAGATCAGGCATATTTCCCTTTCCCTTCCCCCCCACCCCCACCCCATCCCAGATCATGTATTCTGCCATAACTGTCCTGCATCTTTCAGGTTTTTTTTTTTCCATTTTTTAGCTATAAGTGATAATCCATGAGTATAAGCATCCTTCGTGCAAAACCAATCTATAGACTGTTGTGCCCAAACCCCCACAGTCCCACCATTCAGTGGAGGTTGACAGGTTGTTTGTTCAATCAAGTTGATCAAATGAGTGTCCAGACTACATCGCTGTAGTTTCACCGTTCACCCCAATCGCAGCCTTTACATTCTACCACGCCCCCTCTTCCGCAGATTGTTCCCTAGGCTTAGAAAAGGGGCACAGGTGGATGAGAAGTAAAACTGTCCTCTCTCTCTGGAGCTGTTGACTTGGATTCTGGTCAATTCTGGCTGTTTCCTTTCATGGGCTGACAGTTTGTTCAGGAGTAACCTTTCGATCCTACTAATGAAGCACAAGCAATTAGATATATAGGTATTTAAGCAGCACTAATAGTTATGGTAGGTTACTTTGGCATAGACACATATGTTTGGATGATATGTTAATTCATGAATTACATTTTTACCCCCTGATAAATATAACAGGGTCTTACTGTGGCTTATGACATCTCCTAACCTGTAGAGGATGTAGGCTTGTGGCATCAGCCATGGGTTATTCCTCCAAGGAGAGAGCCAACAGCCAATTAGATTTGGGATATACAGGCACATGGCTGCCTCTGCTGCACAGTATTTCCAGGCAGGTGAAGTGTAGCTGGTGCTGATGGTGGAGTCTTGCTTGACTCAGGGAGACCCGTATTTGCTTTATTGGTTTAGTGGCCTTTGGGAACACTCTCTGGCATTCCAGAGGCCATCTGTACCCTTGCATGTGCGGTCTCAATACATCCCTCCCATGTTAACGTCAGGTCTTCGGCAGCAGGGTCTTATCGCCTCTCCTCCTGCAGGTATCCCAACTTAGGGGCAAGGAGCCCTTACCTTTTGTGGGGCCTTGGATCCCCTGGCCAACATCCCCCTGGTAGAACAATCCATTGCTGATGTCAGAGCTCCTGCATTAATATACTTTGCCTAAGTGCATAGCCCAAGGACTTTAGTATTATATTTGGTTCTGAACAGAGTATAATCCTTTTCACAGTTCTTATGTCTATTAGTCAATTAAAGAAGGCATTTTTACCGGTTTTATAAGAGATTACCTCTATAATAGTTGTCTCCAATTTACAGTTGGAAAATGACATCATCATCGTCATATTTCTCCTTGTTCTATGGGGGGGGAGGCAAGAAAGTCATATCAAAACCTTTGTTGCACCTAGAAGGTATAAGTTTCATTAGGACTCATTATAGATAGTTGTTACATGTAGGATCCACAGAAGGGTTCGATGTTTATGGCAATCTGAGGCTTTTCTTCCTTTCAGTGTTCAGACGGGTCAACCTTTCAGTTGCCACTTTTTGGTACATCCTACTCAATGCAAAGCTGTATCTTTTCTTTCTCAGCCGTTAAGTTGGTGACATTTTGTCCTGTTGGAACAAACAAATCTTTTCCCATAGTTAGTTTTAAGATTTGAATTGCAAGGTTTTTGACTAGAAGGTTTCATGTCTGTCTGTACCNGGGTGGAATCAAGGCACAATTTTCATCAAATTCACCCAATGTTGTTTTGGGTGGCTAACTATGTTATTAACTTGGGAAGCAAAACTAATTTTTAAGTTAAATCATCTACAGATAATGCACCAAGGTGATACTATACAACTAAGAAATTATAGAGAACATTTTATGTGCCATTGGTGCGAATCCAAAGTTTATGTGCTCAGAGATTTTGTGGTTTGAGAAAACTAATGTGGACAACAGCGAATTTTATCTACATTTAACTCAGATGCATTACGTTTTTATCAGAACCTTTAACCAATGTTGTTGATATGCACATATTACTTTTACTAAGTCCTAAAAACACCATATAACCTGTACATCAGTGTTAAAAAGGTGAAACTGAAGACTTGCTGAACTCACAGTAATAGTAAGTTGCCTTGATTGAATATCATCCGTGTCCCTTCACACCCATTCCCCTTTGCCGCAATTCCTTCTCATTTCAGTCCTCATTTTCTGATGCACGTCTTTCGTGTTGTTGTTTCTTTTACTATGCATCCCCTCTCCATGAGAATATTTTATTGGGTTGTTGGTACTAGCATACAAATATGGAGGGACACCCAATTTGTCGTTTGTTTTTCTGGGACGTGTTACTTCACTTACCATAATGTTCTTTCCATGCCCCATCCATTTACTCTGCAAAGTTCATGATGTGTCCCTCTTTCTGCGCATAGAACTCCATTGTATACATGTACCGTATTTTCTCTATACATTAGTCAGTTGAGGGGAATGGTCACTCGTGTGGGCTGGTTCCAGCTATTTTGCTATTGTGAACAAGAGGCTGCAATAAACATAGCTGTTGCATGTATCTTTGCAGTAAGTTGTGTCTGTGGGTATATACCTAGGAAGTGGTATGCACTGGGTCAAATGGAAGGCTCATGTTGAAGTCTTTTAAGGGTTCCCACACTGTTTTCCATAGTGGCCTGTACTAATTTACAATTCCACCATCGCCTCGCGCGGCTATGGTTCGTGAACAATGGATGAGTGTTCCCCTTTCCCCGCACCTCTCCAGCACTTGGTAAACGATTCGTGTTCTTGATCCTAAGCCAGTCTTATTGGAGTAGGGGGGAGGGTGATATCTCCAAAGTGGTTGTTTAATTGCATTTCCTTAATTATCAGAGATGTTGAAACGTTCTTTAGCAGTGTTGTTTCTCAGCCATCTTCTCTAATCCTCCTCTGTGAAGTCTCGTATTTCAGATCTTTGCTCCATCTGTTGAGTGATTCATTTGGTTTCTTTCTTCTTTGTTTTTTTGAGTAGCTTGTATAACTCTGGAAATTAATGCTTTGTCACGTGTATTTGCTGGTGAAAGGTTTTCCTTCCACTTTGTGGGTCTTCTCCTCACTTCTTTATTGCTTCCTTTGAGTGTACAGAAGCTTTTTGAGTTTGTATGAGGCCCATTTGTCAATTGTCGATCTGTATTTTCTTTGTGCAGCTGCTGTCTGATTTAGGAAAAGTCTTTTCCTGACACCTATGTCTTGTAGTCGCTGCCAAGCGTTTCTCTTCTATCACTCCAGAGGGTTGAGGGTTTCACAATTGAGGTCTTGGTCCATCTGGAGTTGGACCTTTTGTACAAGGTGAAGGGTAGGGTTTTAGTTTCCTTCTTCCTTAACAGAGTGCGTGATCCATGTTTGCCAACACCACTTGCCTGAAGATGCTGTCCTTTCCTCCATTGAGTCTTATTGGCCCCCTTGTCTATAAATGTGAGGTGGCTGAATTTGTATGAGCTCAGGTTTTTGGATCTTCAGTTTTGTTATTAAGTCAAGCTGGTCTGTTTTTTCGTTTGCAGTTACCAAGCCTGTTTTTATGAACTATAGGCCCTGTAGTATAGTTTTGATGTCTGGTATAGCATCCCCCCTGTATTGCTGCTTTTCACTCAGTGATGCTTTGGCTATTCGGGGTCTTTTGGTTTTTCCAAATGAAAATGAAGATTCTATTTTTTGTCGCAAGGCCTGGAAGAGGAAACTCTTTGGGGATTTTGATTGGGGATTGCATTCAATCTGTATACTAGTTTAGGGTAGTAGATTGGCATTTTTTACTATATTTATTTTCCAATCCCATGACATTGGGAGGTTTTGTCCATCTTCTGATGTATTCCTCAATTTTCCTTTTTCAGAGGGGTTAAACATTTTTTGTTGTAGAGATCCGTTGGTGTCTTTGGGTTAGGTTTGATTTCCTAGGTATTTTATTTGTTTTGTTGAGGCTATTTGTGAGTGGGAAAGGTCTCCTGTAGTCCTTCTTCAATTGCATGTTGTTGGTGTAGAAAAAGGGCTAACTGATGTTTTCTAGATTTATTTTTGTATCCTGCCACTGTTACCAAAGCTCTTTAATCATTTCTAGGAGTTTTCTGGTGAGTTCTTATCATCCCTTAGATAGACAATCATAACATCAGCAAAGGGATAGCTTATTTTCTTCTTTTCTGATTAGTTCTCCTTTAATTTTCCTTTTCTTGCCTTATTGCCCCTTGAAGGGTGTTTCCAGCACTATATTGAAAGAGGAGTGGTGACAGGGGGGCAGCCTTGGCCGTGATTTCCTACCTTTAAATGGAATGCGTCTGTCATTTCCCATTTAGGAGTGATATTGGTGTGGGTTTCCTGTATATGGCTTTTGATACATTGAGGAATGATCCCTTAGATCCAATTCCCTCCAGGGACTTTAAGCATGGAAAGATGCTGGATTTTGGTCAAAGGCTTTCTCCGAATCAATTGAAATGATTGGTGTGGTTTTTGTCCTTCAATTCATTGATATGTTTGATGAATGTTTATTGATTTTCGTGTTGAACCATCCCTTGCATCTCTGGTGTATGAAATCAACTTGGTCATGGTGTATTTTCCGTTGATGTGATGTCTGTATGCGATTTGCCAAGAATCTGTTTGAGAAATTTTGCATCTGTGTTCATTAGGGAGATGGGTCTTAGTTCTCCTTTTTTTTGGTTGTATTTTCCCTGGTTTTTGGTAGTAGCATAATGCTGGCCTCATATAAGGAATTTGGGAGAAGTCCGTCCATTTGTATCCTTCTAAACAATTTAAGTAGTAATTGTTTAAGTCTTTTTGAAATATATATAGAATTCTGCCGGTGGGAAACCATCCGCGGTCCTGGCCATTTTTTTGGTTGGGAGGCTAACTTATTACAAAGTCTATTCGATTTCTTCTGTACTATTGGTCTGTTTAGGCTGTCAATCTCTTCTGGGTTGAGCTTTGGTGATTCCCAGGTATTCAGATATTCATCCATTTGTCTTCTAGGTTTTCTCAAACTTAGTTTAGAGTATAGGTTTTTTGAAGTAGTCCCGTTATGATTGTCTGGATTTTTTCATTGGCTGTTGTTATGTTCTTCCCCTTGCATCACTGATTCTGTTGATGTGGAGTTGCTCTCTCTTTCTTTTTGTTACGTGGGCTAGAGGTCTGTCTAGTCTTGTGTTTATTCTCTTCAAAGAACCAGCTTTTGGATTCATTCTGAATTTTTGTAGGTTTTCTTTTGTTTCTGTTTCATTGATGTCTATGCCTCTGATTTTTGTTTTTTTTTCTTGGTCTGCTCCGTTTTAGGGTTCATTTGTTTGTTGTTTCTCAAGTATTTTTAGTTGCAGTGTTAGGTCATGTGTCAGTTGTGTTCTTTCTGTTTTTTTAAATGTTAGGCACTTTAGAGCTATAGAGAACTTCCCTTTTAGGACTGTGCTTTTAAAGTGTCCCATACGAGTTTTGGGCTTGTTGTTTTAGTCATCTGTCTTTCAGTTTCAGGAATGTTTTATTTCTTTCTTTATTTCTTCCTTGACCCACTCATTATTCAGAGAGAGTGTTGTTTAGTCTCCTGTGTTCTTATAGTTAGTAGGGGTTTTATTCGTGTGTGTTGATGATTGAGTTTTTTATTGCATTGGTGGTCTGAGTAGGAATGATGAATATTTAATTCTTTTATATTGTTTGAAGTTTTTTCCCTGTGTCCCGTATATGGTCTATTTGAATGTTCCATGAGGTGCTGGGTGGAAGGTGTATTCTCTGGTTTTGGGTGAAATATTCGATACGTATGTCTTGAGGTTCCATTTGGTGTATTGTTCATTTGTTCGGATGTCTCTCTGTTTATCCTTTGTCCTGTGGACCTGTCTAGGGGACTTAATGGTGTAGAAGTCCCCTAGTATTGAGTGTCTGGGGTTATCTGATTGCCTTGAGGATTCCTTGAAGAATTGTCCTTATAAAGTTGTGTGCATCGCGGTGTTATGGTGGCAGTAATATATTAATAATTGTGAAATCTTCATCGCGTCAATTGTTCCTTTAATAAGATGTAATGGCCCTCTTTGTCCTTTTTGATTTATTTTATTTTGAAGTCTTTTTTGTCTGATTATAGAATAGCAACACCTGCCGGTACGATTTGCTTGGAATACTTTTCTTCCATCCCTTCACCAACCTTAAGTTGGTGCCTATAATTGAAATTGAGATGGGTTTCCTGTGTAGACAGCCGATATAGATGGGGTTTTGTTTTTCCTAATCTCATTCTCCAGTCTATGCCTTTTGATTGGGGAGTTTAGCCCATTAATATTTTAAGGTTGTAATTGAAAGATGGATTTGATAGTTCCTTTCATGTTTATTATCCATTTGTATTTCCAGCCTCTGATTTTGCTCCTAAGGTTATTGTTTTATTAGTTTCTTTCCTAGGTGTTTGAGGATTGTATCTCCTCTCTTCTACCTTTTGAATTGCTTCAAGTATTGTTATTGAAGAGTTGGTTTTCGCAGACCATGTATTCACATATCTTGTTTATGTATGGAAGATTTTTCTCTCTCCTTCAAAGTATATGTCGACTTTTTGCTGGGTAAAGTATTCTGGGTTGGCATCCCGTTAGTCCCTTAAACACTGGGAATGCTTTGCTCCTGTTCTTGGCTTGCTTTCATGGTTTGAGGCCAGAAGATTTTATAGGATGTGTTACCTATAGCACCTGAATGCTTAAGGAATGTGCCACGATAGGCCCAAACTGCTTAGAGTTTTGGATAGCCTGAGAGTGCTGCTGAGACAGAGAGAATATAAATCACCCAAACCAGGGATAAATTTTTAAGAAAATATAAATATAAGCCAATATTATGAATGACTTAATATCAATATGTTAAAGAATTTATATTAAATGGACAATATCCTAGAAAAGTACTGGTTCCTAAAGGGCAACCATAGAAGAACAGATAAGCTATGTAGACATATACAATAAATAAAACTATTTATTCCACAAAATCCTTATGTCCTTCAACCATGGACTCCATCAAATATTTAAAGAAGAATTAAAATCAATTTTACTCACATACTTCTCGACTCATACTCCCAGAATTCCTTTTAACAGAAAATACGTGGGAAGAGCAGATTCATAAACAGATACAGGAAAAAGAGAAGGAAAACATCAGCAAAATGAATACAACACTATATTAATAAGAGGATTGATAAGTGCATATAGAAGCAGTCAATGCCATAAAACCAAACGAAAACTATATAACTAACAGTAAAGCTGTGATCAAAATAACTTTCACTAACAAGTATTGACAAGGATATGGAGAAACTGGAAGCCTCTTTGTGGTGGGATGTGAAAAACTACAGCTGAAGTTGGAAAACAATTTAGGAGTCTCTGAAGAGTCATATATAATCATATTATATATATATTATAGGTATGTAGTAATGTATAATGTGTGTGTATAATAATTATAATGTAATATATGTTTATATATGGTATATATATGCATATATATATATGTATATATATGTATACCATTCTAGCAATTGCACTGCTAGGTAGATATCATATCCAAGAGAAATGAAAACTTTATGTCTACATAAATACTTGTTCTTGAATGTTCAGAGTGGCACTATTCACAATAGCCCCCACCCGGAAGCGACCCAAATGTCCATCATCTGGTGAGTGGATAAATGATATGTGGAACATCCACACAATGCATGCTATTCAGCAATAAAAATGCATGAGCTTCTAGTGCCGGTACAATATGAATGAGGCAATTATGCTAATTGAAAAATCCAGATGCAAAAGACTATATATTGTACCATTTCATTTAGATAAAAATGTTTTTAAATATGAATCTATAGTTTTAGAGGCAACCTCAAGTTCACATAGAATTGGAAATTAAGTGGGAACTGACTGCAAATAGGTACCCCAAAAGTTTCTGAGATGAGGAAAATGCTCTAAGACCTGATTTTGAAAATGATTTTGCAGCTCCATAAATTTACTAAATATGTTTGAATCACACACATATAATGTTTATATTTCATTCCATATAAACTATAGTTCAAAAATGTAGTCTTTAATAAAGCAAGTTAATTTAACATTTTTTTATTATTAATTTTATTTATTTCTGTATGTGTACGAATGTACTGTCCGCATGCAAGTCTGTGCACCCGTGTCGTGCAATGCCGCGGAGGTCAGAAGTGGGCGTCGGATTCCCCTGGAGCTGGAGTTCTCCTGGAGTTGGAGTTTCAGACGGTTCTCAGCCGCCATGTGGGTGCTGGGGATCGAACCCGGGTCCTCTGCAAGAGCGGTCGGCGCTCTTAACCGCTAGGCCATCTCTCCAGCCCATAATTTAACATTTTCTAACAATATTCTGAACCTTTCACTTTCTCTCAGGTTAGGTTCATCTTCCTAAATCAGCAATTTGGAGGATCTGTGAGAGACACAGACTATATCAGTCTTGTATTGAAATTCATTAAAATGCATCCATATCCCAGTAGCATAATTGTTGGCTGCCTTCCTCTTTCTCATGTTCTGAGATTCCTGCAAACACACAGACCTAGGGTCACATAGTTGACATGCCCTCTCTGGAGAACTAGTCTTTCATCTACATTGTTCTTACAGGCTTTTTTCCTATGAGCATCTCTCAATAATATGCATCCAAAGTCTTCTCTCCAACTCTACGTCCTAGGCAGCCCTGACACCATGGAACAGGCCCCACTTACTGACATATACTCCACAGCATTCGTCTAAAACTCCCTTATCTTACAAAGTCCAAGCAGGGACATGCCTCCATGCAACTAACATGTTATTTTATGCAATAATTGTATGGAATAACTTTTTATAACTTTCTATCTTCTCATGCTTTATGAAACAAAGACTATCTTGTCCATTTTTTAAAATCTTACAAGGAAAAATTTTGGTGAATGGCTCATTCTAACTACATAGAATATCCTACACCTAATCCTTGATTATCCCCCAAACATTCTTCCTTACTTGGTTCAGAGCATTATATTTTCTTCCCTGAACTTTCTGTCTTTGAAAGGTAAGAGGATAACAGCTTTTATCTTTAGTTTGAGTCTTTTCTCCAAGAACAGTAAAGTTTGGGATTTAAGGAACATCTGATTAATATCAAAATACAAACCTATTCTACATGCTAGTATATAACAAGCATACCTATTTTGTATAATTTTAAAATTTATTAATGTATCACAATTAACATTTCTGACTTACTCCTGCCTCCTTAGATTCTGATAATCAAAATTTAATGACATCTTGAGAGAATTCCCATGATGCCAAGTTAATCCTCAGAATGAAACACCTCTTGCTTGTCTCAGTTGTCAATATTTGAACACTACTACATTTTTAGTTTCTAGTAGAATGAAATTCAACTAGTCATTTGCTTCCTCTAGTACTTCTAAAGTACTGTTGAGACTCTCATACAGAATAATTTGTTATGAAAAGATAATATAATGAAGCTCTGCACAGTTTGGAAGGCAGAAGATAAAACTTTAATCCCTAACCTGACACTTCAGATTATTGCTTTTGGGGATGTGGTAGGTTCTCTTTTAAGTGTCAGCCATGGAAAAGAAGAGAGATTACTTTGAAAACTGAATGTAGTATATGTTTGTGAAAGCCCAATATGTAAGATGAGGCCCTTTAAACATGTGGATATAGTGAATTAACTTTATAAATACCCAGTGGGTCCATAGATGGGAAGACTAGGACTAGATTTCATGGCCCCAAAGACTGTCCTTGTTAGCTTTAATATTCAGTTTGCCACAGCCTAGAGTCATCTGAGAAGAGCATCTCAATTGAGGGCATCAGATTTGCCAGGGAATGTCTGTGGGGATTGTCTTAGTTGTTAATTGATCCAGGAGGAATCAATGCACTGTGGGTGGCATTCATGGGAAGGTGGTTCTGGGCTGTATAAGAAAACTAGCTAAGTAGGAGCCTTTGAGCAAGCCAACAAGCAGCATTCCTTCATGGTTTGTGGCATGTTCATGCTTGAGTTCTTGTTCTGACTTCACTCAGTGATGGACTGTGACCTAAAATTATAAACCAAGGGCCTGAAGAAATGGCTCAGTGGTTCAGAGCACTGACTGCTCTTGCAGAGGATGCTGGATTCCCAACATCCACATAGCAACTAAAAACTGTCTGTCCATATAACTCCAGTTCCAGGGGAATCTGGCACGGACTTCTGATCTGATCTCCCATGGCACTGTATGACACCAGTACACTAACATACATACAGGCAATACACTCATATGCAAAAAATATAAATAATAAATAAAATATTTTTAATTATAAGCTAAATAAATCCTTTTCTCCCTTAAGTTGCTTTTGGTCATGGTGTCTGTGGCAGCATCAGAGAGGAAAATAGAGCAAAGAATGAAAACACTGATGAAATAGTACCAAATATGCCTGTGAAGGTGTGAGACAGACTGACAGATAGACATGTGTTTGGAGGCAGAGAAACAGTTCTCTTCTAGCTTTGCTGTGGAAGAAAAGAGAAGAGGATGCCAAGAGAAAGTCAGCCAGGTGCTTTTTATCCTTTCCTACTATACTGATGTTTTCTATTCACTGGGTGAACTTAGTTGCTGAAGAAATAGAGAAACTAAAGCACAGATGAGCAAAGTTAGAGTAGGAAGAACCCAAGAGACATGGGGTGGTGTAGAACCCAATGCAGGTCATGGAGCATAGCAGAAAGTATGGCCGTGATTGGGTTCTGCCCTGTTCTCTGCAGGGAACACATTGTGAAGATGTGACCTGGTAGTAATACTGATGAAGAATTGAGAGACGACACCAGCTGAGGCCAGGGACACATTGACTAGCTCAATTAGGCTTCACTTTTATTATCAACAGGCCTGGAAGAATAGAAGATAATAAGGATGAAGAAGCACACATGAGGTAATAAATAAATCTGGCCTGTAGTTATGTCAGTGTGCAAAAGGAGACATTTTGTACAGGGCCAGGCAAAATGAAAGAGATGAAATATATTGAAACCAATGGTGATTTCAACAAGCAATTGTCAGCTATCATGTGTCACATGTTGACACAATCATTTTTATGGCTTCCTTGTAGCTACTAAAGTCCAAATGTTATTCTTTGGAAAGGAAGAGGATGAAGGTGCAAGAGGTTGTCCAAAATTATTATGTATTAGTTTCTTGCTACTATGACAAAGCATCTGACAAGAGCAGCTTAAAGGTGGGTTCATTTTTGCTCACACTCTGAATTTACAGTCTACCTGTCAGGGAAGTCATAGACAGAAGTGTGAGGCAGCTGAGCACATTGAACCTGTAGTCAGGAAACAGAGTCCTGGTGCCAGTTTGTTTTCTCCTTTCATTCAATCACGGAATTTGGCCTATAGATTATGCCATCCACACTCATGGTGGGTCTTCTCTTCTCAGCTAAACCTTTCTGGAAATGCTCTCATAGACATAAGCAGAGGTGTGTTTACATGGAGATTCTGTATCCAGTCAAGATGAATGAAGATTGATGATCAAAAATAGTTATCTTCGGGCAGAGCTAGCCATGCTCCACACAGCACAAGACCAGCATGTGCCCTCCTAGGTGAGCAGACTTCACCTGTGTCCTGGAAAACGCCATCCTGCAAAGGACCAGGTGAAGGCTGCCTTCCTGGGGACTTTGGGCATCCCTGTGCCTTGTAGAGGCCTGGTATCACCTGGGACCTTCTAACCTTCTGGTCCCAGTATGCAATGTGGGTGGAGTTAGTCTCACTCCACACAGCACAAGACCAGTGTGCACCCTGCTGGGCAAGCAGACTTCACCCATGTCCTGCAGAAAGCCAACCTGCAAAAGACCAGCCTAGGGAAGTTGTGGTGCAGAGGATCTAGCTGTGAAGCCAACGTCGAGGCACCAGAACCCAAAGAAACAAACAAACAAATTCACATGCCAAAGACACACACAAAAAAAAATCAACATGGGAAAAGTTCATAATAAATCCACACCGAACTCTACCAACCCTACAACTCTACAGAAGACTCCTACAACGAGATCTCCCTGGAAGGAAACCAAGACACAGAGTTTAGAAAAACAATTGTGGACATCTTCAAAGAAATTAGAGAACTAATCATTGGAAAGAAATAAGGGGAGAAATTGAAAACCTCAAGAAGGGCCTAGAGGGAGAGAATGACAAACGTTGGAAAGAACTAAAGGGAGAAAATGACAAACTCTGGAAGGAAGTGGAAATGCTGAAAAGATCCCAGGCCAAAAGGGAAAAAGAAAATGACCTACAGATGAGAATGATAGGCTCCAGAAGAAAGTGGAAACACTAAAGAAATCACAGGATGAAATGAAAAAGGAAATTGAATATTTATCCAATCAACAGGAAAGGATGGGAAAAAGCCTCAGAAGCAGAATGGAAGGTGCAGAATAAAGAATATCAGACCTGCAGGATAACATGGTCCAACTAGAATGCTCAAACAAAGATTATGAAAATTTTTAAAAAGCCACAAGAGTGGAACAACAAAGAAATGTGGGACACTGTGAAAAAAACCAAACCTCTGCATCATAGGGCTAGAGGAAGGAGAAGAATCCCAAGACAACATTATTGACCAGATCTTCAACAGAATAATAGAAGAAAATTTCCCCAAACTGAAAAAAAAAGATAAAACCATACAAATACAAGAAGCACATAGAACACCAAACAGAGAAGACCAGAAAAGAAATTCCCCATGCCATATAATTGTTAAAACATTAGATGTTCAAAACAAAGACAAAATACTGAAAGCCACAAAAGAAAAACAACAAGTCAAATATAAGGGGAAACCCATCAGAATCACAGCTGACTTCTCAGTACCATCAATGAAAGCTAGAAGAATTTGGACCAAAGTATTCCCAGTATTAAACAACTTTAGATGCCAACCCAGACTACTATACACAGCAAAAATGTCAATTGTAGTTGAAAGAGAAAGAAGAATCTTTCAGGACATGAACAAGATGAAAGAATACATGTCTAAGTGAGCTGGATAGCTTTAGTGTCAACTTGATATACCTGGGTTGAGAAAGCCTCAATTGGGGAATTAGCTCCATTGGACTGGCCTGTGTCACATCTGTGGAGTATATTCTTGATTGTTGAGCAATGTGGGAGGGCCCACCCCACTATGGGTGCCACCCTGGGAAGTTTGTTGTGTACCTTATAAGAGGGCAGGCTGGGCATGGGCCAGGGGAGCAAGCCAGTAAGAAGCATTCCTCCATGTCCTGTGCCTCAGCTCCTGCCTCCAGGTTCCTGTCCTGAGTTCCTGCCTTGGGCTCCCTGAGTGATGAACTATGACCCAGGAGATGTGAGCTGAATAAACCCTTTCCTCCCCAAGTTGGTGTCGATCAGAGAGTTTTGTCACAACAATTGAAGAGAAACTAGAACACTAAGAAACCAACACTTCATAAAATGCTCGAAGCAACCCAAAGAACAGAGGAAAGAAGTAACTATTCCTAAGCAATTAAAGAGAGAAAGCAACAAAATCATAACAGAATAAATGTAAACCTAGACCAAAAATAAGGTAAAAAGAAGCAATACATATTTCTCAGTAATAACCTTAAATACTAATGGTCTAAAATCCCCCATTAAAAGGCATAAACTGGGAGAATGGATTAGGAAACTGAACCCTTCTATATGTTGTCTACAAGAAACTCATCTCACCCTCAAGGACAGACACCACCTTAGAGTGAAAGGATGGAAAAAATATTCCAAACAAATGATACCAAGAAACAAACTGGGCTATTCTAATATCAGACAAAATAGATCTCAAAGTAAAGTTAATCAGAAAAGACAAAGAGGGCCTTTACATCCTTGTCAAAGGAATAATGAACCATGAAGACTTCACAATCCTAAATGTCTATGCACCAAACTCTGGTGCACCTAACTTTATAAACACAACTCTGCAGGACCTCAAGACACAAATTAATCCTAACACACTAATAGTGGGGGCCCCTTGAATAGATCAACAGGACAAAAAATAAACAGAGAGGAATCAGAATTAAACAATACATCAAATGGACCTCACAGACATCTACAGAGTATTCCACCCAAATACCAGAGAATATACTTTCTACTCAGCACCTCACAGAACATTCTCCAAAATCAACCACATACTGGGGCACAAAAGGAACTGCAATAAATACAAAAGGATAGAAATTATTCCATGCATTCGATAAGACCACAGTGCAATAAAGCTCAAAATGAACCCCAGAATAAGTCCAACTAGCTACAAGAACACATGGAGACTAAGCAACACAATCCTGAACAATGACTGGGTCAGGGAAGAAATAAAGAGTGAAATAAAAGGATTCATGGAACTAAACGAAAAAGACAATACAACACAACAAAACCTGTGGGATACTTTAAAGGCAGTGCCCATATCAAAAAAACAGAAAGGGAACAAATAAATGACCTGACACTACTGAAAACACTTGAGAGACAACAACAAATGAACCTTAAACCCAACAGACAGGAAGAAATAACACAAATCAGAGCAGAAATCAATGAAATAGAAACAAAGAAAACAGGACATAAAATCAACAAATCCAAAAGCTGGTTCTTCAAAATAATAAACAAAATAGACAGACCTCTAGTGCAGTTAACCACAAAAAAAAAAAGAGAGGGCAACATCACAACAGACAAAGAAAAGATCCAGACAATCATATGGGAATACTTTAAAAATCTATAATCCACTAAATTTGAAAACTTAAGAGAAATAGATGAATATCTGAAATCCTGGGAACCAACAAAGCTTAACCAAGAAGAGATTCACAGTTTAAACAGACCCATAATATCTGAGGAAATTGAGGATATAATTAAAAACCTCCCAACTAAAAAAAGCCCCAGTCCAGATGGTTTCACTGCAGAATTCTATAAAACATTTAAAGAGGTCCTACAACCATTGCTACTCAAATTGTTTAGAAGGATACGAACAGAAGGAATTTCCCCAAACTCCTTCTATGAAGCCAGCATCACTCTAATACCAAAACCAGGCAAATATGCAAGCAAAAAATAAAGCTATAGACCTATCTCACTAATGAACATATATGCAAAAATTCTCAAAAAAATACTTGCAAACCACATACAGATGGACATCAAAAAGATCATCCATCATGATCAAGTTGGATTCATACCAGAGATGCAGGGATGGTTCAACATATGTAAATCAATAAATATCATAAAAACACGTAAATGGACTGAAAGACAAAAACTACATGATCATCTCAATTGATGCAGAAAAAGCCTTTGACAAGATCCAGCATTCCTTCATGTTTAAGTCCTAGAGAGAATAGGACTGAAAGGAACATTCCCCAACATGATCAAAGCCATATATATCAAACCCACTGCCAACATCATCCTAAATGGAGAAAAATTGGAACCATTTCCCTTAAAGGCAGGAACCCAGTAAGGCTGCCCCCTATCGACACTTCTCTTCAACATAGTGATCGAAATACTTGCTAGGGCAATAAGACAAGAGAAGGAAATTAAAGGAGTATTAATTGAAAAAGAAGAAGTTAAGCTATCACTTTTTGCAGATGATATGATAGTTTACCTAAGGGATGCTAAAAACTCCACCAGAAAACTTCTAGAAAGAATTAAGAGTTTTAGTAAAGTGTCAGGCTACAAAATTAACCTAGAAAAATCAGTAGCCTTTCTTTACAGCAACAATAAACAAGTGGAGAAGGAATACAAGAAGACCTTCTCATTCATAATAGCTTCAAAAATAATAAGATACCTGGGAACTAACCTAACCACAGATACCAAAGACCTCTACAACAAAAATTTTAAATCCCTGAAGAAGGAGATTGAAAATGACATCAAAAGATGGAAAGACCTCCCATGCTCAAGGATTGGGAAAATTAATATAGTAAAAATGTCCATTTTACCCAAACTGATATACAGATTCAATGCAATCCCAATCAAAATCCTACAAGCTTCTTCCCAGACTTGGAAAAAAAATCGTTAAATTCCTGTGGAAAAACTAAAGACCCCGAATAGCTAAAGCAACCCCAAGTGAAAAATGTAATACATGGGGGAATTTCCCTACCAGACTTCAAGCTATATTACAGAGCCATAGTCATAAAGACAGCCTGGTACTAGCACAAAAACATACCTGTTGAACAATGGAACAAAATTGAAGATCAAAACTTGAGCTCACAATTTCAGACACCTCATATTTGACAAAGGGGCAAAAAATGCTCAATGGAGGAAGGATAGCATCTTGAGCAAATGGTAATGGAAAAATTGGATCACCATCTGTAGAAGAACAAAATTAAACCCCTACCTCTCACCATGTACAAAAATCAGGTCCAAGTGGATCAAAGATCTCAACATGAAGCCTGAAACCCTGAAGGTGATAAAAGAAAAAGTTGGCAATATCCTACAAGACATAGGCATAGGACAAGACTTTAATATTATTTTTTATTTATTTTTGTATGTGTATGAGTGTACTGTCTGCATGTAGGTTTGTTCACCCATGTCATGCAATGCTGCGGAAGTCAGAAGAGGATCTCAGATTCCCCTGGAACTGTAGTTCTCCTGGAATTGGAGTTACGGACGGTTCTCAGCCGCCATGTGGGTGCTGGGGATCAAACCCAGGTCCTCTGCAAGAGCGGTCGGTGCTCTTAACCACTAGGCTATCTCTCCAGCCCCAGGACAAGACTTTAAATCAGACAGCAGCCGTACAGGAAGTAAGGTCAACAGTTGACAAATGGGACCTCATAAAACTTAAAAGCTCCTGTACAGCAAAAGAAACAATCAAGGAGGTGAAGAGAAAACCCACAGAGTGGGAAGAAATCTTTACCAGTGACCCATCTGACAGAGCATTAATGTCAAGAATATATAAACTACTCAAAAAAACAAAGAAATACGAGGACAAATTACCTACTAAAAAAAAAGATGGAGTAAAGAGCTGAACAGAGTCTTCGCCAGTGAGGAATTAAAGATGGCTGAGAAACATCTTAAAAAGTGTTCAACAACATTAATAACTAAGGAAATACAAATTAAAACCACTCTCAGATATCATCTCACTCTAATACAGCTAGCTAAAATCAAGAAAACAAAAGACAACAGATGCTGGAGGGGTTGTGGGGAAAGGGTCTCACCCACTGCTGGTGGGAATATAAACTTGTACAACCACTATGGAAAGCAGTGTGGAGAACCCTTAAAAGACTTGGAATAAGCCTACCACCTGACCCAGTCATACCACTCCTGGGTATATACCCCAAAGACTCATCCTACTGCAAAACATACATGCACATCCATGTTTATTGCAGCTCTCTTCACAATAGTGAAGAGCTGGAACCAACCCAAATGCCCCTCAACAGACAAGTAGATGACAAAAATTTGGTACATCTACACAATGGAGTACTATTCAGTGGTAAAGAAAGATGGCATTATGAACTTTGCAGGTAAATGGATGGCGCATGAAGCCATTAGGCTGAGTGAGGTAACACAGTCCCAGAAAGACAAACGGAGAATGGTTTCCCTCATTTGTGGATGCTAACACCAAATCCTCCAAATGAAAGGCAAGCTGAATGACATTATGGTTATATTTTTGTTTATCGGAAAGCAACTGTGTTGTTATAATAAGAATCTCTCAACAGGCTCTATAATCCACCCACCAATTATTTTCAGACTCTGTAATTACTGTATATGGGTGGAGAGTATGCATCCATATTTTAGAGTAATATGAAATTAATGGAGGAAAATGTAAATTCCTATGCATAAAAAAAGACTGAAAGAAAGATGCAGGACAGTTATGGCAGAATGCATGATCTGGGATCGGATGGGGTTGGGCGGGGTTAAGGGAAAGGGGAATATGCCTGAACTGAAATGAAAAAAATGATGTATGAAATACACAAAACATCAATAAGTAAATTGAAAAAACCAGTTATCTTCAAGTGGTTAAGATAAACTCCTGCAAAGCTATATGAGAAATTTCTAAAATAATGATGTACATTCCCACCCCAGTAGAACCAGAGCTACTTATTGTTATCATTATCTTGATTTTATAATTATCATTATTTTGTGAATCCCTTGACAGAAAAATTCATTCCTAAGGGGATCTAGCAACATGAGTTTTATGTTTGTGCAGCTATACCTGGAAAATTCCTGAGCTATTTAAGCTTAGTCCATGTCCAAACTGAACTTGCAAAGTTCCCCATGTGACACTTGCTGGACCAATATTCATGCACTTTCTCAGGGTGAAAAATCTCAGGTACTAGGTTCCGTGCTCTCTCGCTCTCTCCCCATTGTTAGCCTTTAAGGAGGGTTTTCAGGTTCATGATTCTTGCCCCATACAGTGCTATGCTTAAAACTTTAAAACTTGAGAAATTGTGAGAGCCAACCCTTAATATAAAAGACACTGGGATAGTCAAGTAACAAGAAACTCCCTTGATAGTTGTAGTAATTTTAAGAAAACTTTAATTATTTTTTTCTTAGGAATAATTAATAGTTAATCCTTCTGTCATTGCCCCCTGACTTTACAATCATCCTTAATGAAGCATTTATGATATTCTACTCTAAAAATGTACCCTGCATGCTACTTTGCATATCAGTAATATTATCAGCATATCTTATTCTTCTGTGGGTCTTCTCCAAATACTTATAATATGGTATAGAATATAACAAGTCTTCTATAACTGCAAGCAAAGAGTTTACTGCAAAGGAAATTGGTATAAAAATGGCATCACTGCACATGTAATGTGCCATTTGTCAAGTCCTGGGACTGAAGCCACTCTACCTGGAGACAATCTCAGAAGGTACACTTGTCACTGTACTGTAAGTCTTAGAAATTCATATGGATGAAACTCATTTGTATTCCAAGATGCCAGAAGCAAAATATAAAAATTATGAAAGGATTTATCTCTACTGCTCAATGTAAAGATGTCAATTTTTTAAGAGTTTAAAAGGGAGACATTCTCAACCTTCTGATCACTTTCACGACTTTGGCAAGAAAATAAGACAGATGCTGTGGGCTTCCTGTCTGTGTTCACCAGCTCTCACCTTTCTAGTACTCATTGGCTGGACCAGCAACTCCCACCACCTGCATTTATTTGCCCAAGGAATCTCTGTAGCCAACAAAGCCTGCTTGCCCACCTGTGCAGCATTTTGTGTGTGTTTGGATACTCTCTCCCCCTGGGACTAACCATCAGCTAATTAACCTAAAGAGTGGGTGTAGAAATATCCAGTAACAACCTCCTTGGGTAAATACTTAGGAGGTGTTATCATACACTGTCTTCTGGGGTGTCCCCTGCAGGATTAAACTAGAAGGAGGCATGAGTTAGGTGCCTTGATAATGTCTATTTTGTTTTCCCTTCTTTTACAAGTGAATCTGTTTCAAGATCTGTTTCTAAAACAGGCCAAAAGACTCTGACATGATCCCATCATAAAAAGAATTGAAAGGTTAATAAATGAAACACTGAAAACTCCAAATTAAACAAACCTTTTAAATCAATGCAGCAAGCAATTTTTGAGTACCTATAGTGTCAGGTGCCATATTTATATGATGCAAGCATATTACATGATCTTTAAAAGAGTATTAATTTCAATTATCAAACATTATATAAGGTCAGTAATCAGTGTATGCAAAAAATATTTATTAAGAGTCCAGGCATGGAAAGCATGCCTTTATTCCTAGTACTTGGGAGGATCTCTGCGAGATTGAGGCCAGCATGGGCTACATAGTGAGTTCTAGCTGGGTCTTCAAAGAGACCCTGTCTCAAAAAAATTTTTAAGCACTTCTTAAACATAGGTAAGGAATCAAGAAAAGAATAAATATAGATTCCAATCTTTCCAGGCAGGTGTATAAAGTAGAATTACTGAATAAAGGACCATTCTTCACACATGATCATGATAAGTTGTCTTGTATCATAGGCATTTGGGGACAGCTTCAGAGAGGCTGGACAATATAATGTTTCTGAGCTTGAACACTGAAAACTGACTGCATGTGTACTACAGCTAATGCACTTTTTTGTCTGTGTGAGCTTAGGAAAATTAATTCACCTACCTATCCCAATTTGTTCATCACTAAAATTAAAACATTCATCCCCTACCTTTTTTATCCATTTCCACAATTTAATATACACAAAACATTTAGAACTATATCAGGTATATTGGAAATGCTCTGAATTATAACTGTGATTTATTATTATGGCTGGTTAACTCCCAGGGAAGGGAGTAGGGCACAGGACTAGAAAAGCAGACAGAAGACAAATCAAGTGGGAAATGCAGACACCTTATGAAGAAACTATTGTTCTTCAAATTAAGGGCAAGAAGTATATATGAATCACAGAAAAATTCACCTATTTTATTAATAAAGTTTATTATAACACAGCTGTGCTCATTAACTTGTGCATTTTCTCTGACTCATACACAGTAGTTCACAAAGTCAAAATTGTTTCTTATCAGGACATTTATAGAAACTGCCAGCCCTAGTGATTGATAAAAGGAAACAGCATGCAGAGTAAAGCTGTAGGAGCAAAATAACTACAAAGTTAGAAGGCTATTCCATGCATCAAGATGAAAGTTGAGTCTAACAAAGTCAGACTTCATGATCCTCAAAAGCACAGAAGTCTGATGCATAGACAAAAGAGGAACATGTTAGTAGTTCATACAAAAAGTATGAAATGAAAACTACAGACTCACAGATTATCATGAATATTTAGTTTGTAAAGCTAACATATTCCAAAGTGTTCATACATTTTCAGTAGGTGCTGGCATTTTCAAATAGAGAGACTTCACTAATAAAACCTAAATCTCTGGCTTTGATAGAAAAAAAAATCAATTAGATTGATTAAAGTCCTTGGGCTATGCACTTAGGCAAAGTATATTAATGCAGGAGCTCTGACATCAGCAATGGATTGTTCTACCAGGGGGACGTTGGCCAGGGGATCCAAGGCCCCACAAAAGGTAAGGGCTCCTTGCCCCTAAGTTGGGATACCTGCAGGAGGAGAGGCGATAAGACCCTGCTACAAAAGACCTGAAGTTAACATGGAAGGGATGTATTGAGACCACACATGCAAGAGTACAGATGGCCTCTGGAATACCAGAGAGTGTTACCAAAGGCCACTAAACCAATAAAGCAAATACGGGTCTCCCTGAGTCAAGCAAGACTCCACCGTCAGCATCAGCTACACCTCACCTGCCTGGAAATACTGTGCAGCAGAGGCAGCCATGTGCCTGTATATCCCAAATCTAATTGGCTATTGGCTCTCTCCTTGGAGGAATAACCCATGGCTGATGCCACAAGCCTACATCCTCTACAGGTTAGGAGATGTTATAAGCCACAGTAAGACCCTGTCATAATTATCAGGGGGTAAAAATGTAATTCATGGATTAACATATCATCCAAACATATGTGTCTATGCCAAAGTAACCTACCATAACTATTAGTGCTGCTTAAATACCTATATATCTAATTGCTTGTGCTTCATTAGTAGGATCGAAAGGTTACTCCTGAACAAACTGTCAGCCCATGAAAGGAAACAGCCAGAATTGACCAGAGTCCAAGACAATAGCTCCAGAGAAAGTAGACTGTTTTGCTTCTCATCCACCTGTGCCCTCTTTCTAAGCCTAGGGAACAATCTGCGGAAGAGGGGGCGTGGTAGAATGTAAAGGCTGCGATTGGGGTGAACGGTGAAACTACAGCGATGTAGTCTGGACACTCATTTGATCAACTTGATTGAACAAACAACCTGTCACCCCCCACTGAATGGTGGGACTGTGGGGGTTTGGGCACAACAGCCTGCAGATTGGTTTTGCACGAAGGATGCTTATACTCATGGATTATCACTTATAGCTAAAAAATGAAAAAAAAAAAGAAAAAAAAAACCTGAAAGATGCAGGACAGTTATGGCAGAATGCATGATCTGGGATGGAGTGGGGGTGGGGGGGAAGGGAAAGGGAAATATGCCTGATCTGAATTGGAAAATGATGTACAAAATGCACAAACCATCAATAAAAATTAAATTAAAAAAATAAAAATAAAAAATAAAAAAAAAAATTAAAAAAAAAGAAAAAAAAAATCAGAAGCTCTGACCAAAGTTACCTACAGTCTTGAACAGCAAAGTCATCTCTAGCTCCAAAGGTACTGGGTACTGCTGTATTTGCAGAAGGAATGCATTTTCCAGGATGTCACATCCTCCTCTACTTCCTAGCACATGACTACAGTTTATCTCCATTCATGTCATAAACATCCTGCAACTAGTGGGTGTTGAGCATAAAAGAAGGAGCTATTTTTTGTTGTTCAAAATAGCTAGAACAGCCTGGTGTGCTGGCACATGCCTTTAATTCCAGCATTCTGGAGGCAGAGGCAGGTGGATCTCTGTGAGTTCAAGGCCAACCTGGTCTACAAACTGAGTTCCAGGATAGCTGGGGTTGCAGGAGACCCTGTCTCAAAAAGATAAAAGTAAGAAAAAAGATAAAAAATAAAGAAAAAGCTGGGCGTGGTTGCACACACCTTTAATCCCAACACTCTGGAGGGAGAGGCAGGAGTATCTCTGTGAGTTCAAGGCCAGCCTGGTCTATGAGCTCCAGGCCAGCTGGGGCTAAAGGGAGACCCTGCCTTGAAAAGACCAAAAAAAACCAGCTAGAACAGGAACAGTGCTGTGATGGTTATTATTGAATGTCAACCTTGAAGATAAATCTCTGGCCATGTTAATGAAGGAGTTCATGGATTGGTTTAGTTGAGGAAGAAAGATTCAACCTACAGGTAGGTGACATCCTTCTATGAATTGAGAGAGCTGGACTGAATTCAAAAAGGGGCCTGAGCACTAGTGTTTATCGCCATTTCCTGACTACAGACACAGTGTGGCCAGCTGCCTCAGGCTCTTGCTGCTTTGCTTTCCCTGCCATGATGGACGGTACCCTTGACCTGAGAACTAAAATAAACCTCCTTTCTTTATTGCTTTGGGCAGGAATTTTATCATTGCAATTAGAAAAATAACTAACACATTTACTGTTCTTGGGACAACAGCAGGCAAGAAGTGAAGCAGCTAGAAAACAGTGGAGGATACGAGTTCAACTTACTTATGAAATCTAAGTTTAAAATGGCAAAGAGGAAAACACTGGGGAGTAGTAGCATGGAGAGTCAAGGGCATAGTAAAGACTGAATGAAATGGATTGGAGGGCTGTTGTGTTACATTTGGTTTACGCATGAGGTTGGCTTGGTACTAGTCATGGAAGGAACTGGTTAGCCTCAAAGTCTCTACCTCTTTGTGAAATGACTGTGGTGTTAGAGCCAGTTGTGGGTAGGTGAGGGTTAGTGTAGTTTTACCTTTTATCTTCACAGATGCTGCCTACAAATCTACACAAGTTAATTAGAATTGCCTTAAGGCTACCCTAGGAAGGTGGTGAGATCTCTACTAGGGAATCCTCTGTAAAAAGTGCTGCAAGGGTTGGATGAAGAATGTTTGTGGTTACTTCAAAGTGTACGGTTGGGCATTTCTGCGTCTTAGAATGGAAGAGGAAAGGGTCATCTAAAATTCAGTCTTCAAAGAAAAGCTGTAGCCACAAGATTTTTCTCTCCTCTTCTTTAAGAACTAGATGCCTCTTTTTCTCACTGGGCACCTTGACAGACTGAATATGGAAAGTTTTCCTAGTCTGTTAGGCAAATGCATTCTGGTCTGTCATGTCCCTTCTATGATTTTTCTTTATAAACTTTTCCTTGATTTTCAATGAGTCATTTCCCTGTTAAAAAAGAAAAAGAAAGCTGGGCATGGTGGTGCACGCCTTTAATCCCAGCACTTGAGGGGCAGAGACAGGTGGATCTCTATGAGTTCAGAGTGAGTTCCAGGACAGCTGGGGCTATAGGGAGACCCTGTTTCAAAAAAAAAAAAAANAAGGAAGGAAGGAAGGAAGGAAGGAAGGAAGGAAGGAAGAAAGAAAGAAAGAAAGAAAGAAAGAAAGAAAGAAAGAAAGAAAGAAAGAAAGAAAGAAAGAAAGAAAGAAAGAAAGAAAGAAAAAGGAAAGACGGAAGAAAATGAGGAATGATGAAGGGTGTCATCGAAACCTGCAGCTTTTACAGCTACCTAGTATTACTTTCTTGATGTCAGAAAGAAACGTTTCCTTGGTCTTACATAACGAAGCCTTCACTCCTATTCAGTACTCTCAGAAAATCCATTAAAGTCCAACTTTTGCCCCAGCACTACTAGGAATGGCCCTGGGAATGTGACCTTCTCAGTACAGCTGCCCAGACTCCGCATTGGAGGAGCTGGCCTTGAGAAAGAAAGATCCAAGGTTCTGGACAACTTGACAGGCAAAAAATCAACCACTGGCAATTGAGATGAGAAGTTGTATTAATGTCTGAATTCTTAGCTTAATATGATTATTCAGAATGAAATGTTTTCTATTTTTAAAAAAGGCTGTTCCAGGTACAGATGTAGCTGCCTAAAGAGATGGCATGTGTTAAAAAAAATCCACCTTCATGCTTCTCTAAGGAATTAACAATGAAGTATGTACTGGAGAGAGAACAAAGGCTATTCAAGAAAATGGTTATAAATAAATAAGAAAAGTATAAATATCAGTAACCTTTATTCAGTTAAAAGGAATGTTATAAATGCATTGTTCAGTGATACTTCCCTTCTATACTAAGACCCATTATATGCTGGAAGAAAAGTCTCCTTGGAAATGGATAAGTTAATGCATAAGGCTCTCAAGTGTTTTACGAAGTTGATTTCGCACAAAGTTTCAATCCATGAGGAAGGAAAAGATGAGACAGGAAATCCAAGTCCCTCATGACTTCTCTTTTGACCCGCAAATACACAGAGAGAATGAGAAAGAGCAAAGTATTGCTCAAAAATTAAATCACTATCACTCAAATAACTCCTAGAATTAGAAAGTATTTACTTAATGGAAAATACAAAAAATGCGGGTTTATTTTCAGTTGTTTTGAAGCTTAAGGTACTGAAGAGTGTAGAGTTTGTCTATTATAATTTTTCTGCCTTTTTCCACTTTTTACTTTTCTATTTTGAACATAAACTTAAGATGCTTTAAAATAATCATCCTCTTGGCATAGAAAACATGTTCTTCTAGTAAAGAGTTTATTCAATTCCTCTCTTTAAAAAATTTACAGAAATAATTCTTCTTGATGGTATCAATTTTGTATCCTCTGTCACATAACTCACATAAAAACCTGTCTACATGCTAGGTGCATTACCATCTTCTTAAATAAAAGAATTGTAAGAGGCGACAACAACCACTTATTTTCTCCACTGAACACAGAGGTCAAGATTCAACGGCTGTCACAATCTGTTGCAAGCAATTTGTTACTGTTAATAGTTCAAAGTTTGCAAATGATTTACTTGGGTTTGTAAGTTAGAGAAAAGTCAAGGTTATACAAAAATAACACTCTCTCGGCTGCACTGTGATATCCTTTTTTTGTGAGTAGGAACAAAAGGAAGGCTTTTTAGCTAGATGCTGTAGGTGACAGTCACCCACCATTTGTTTTCATGAGTAAAACAACTGGAACCATTTCATCAGACTGGGGGCAAACAATAATACACCCAGAGACACTGAAAGCAATGTGTCATCTGAAATTTCTACTGCAAAATCAAAATAAGATGGGCATGCAGATCCATTAAGTGTGAGGTGTTTGGGTTTCTTCAGGGAAAGAAATTCTGGGTACTTCCTCTATGGAAGTGAGTAAAGATAATGCATTAGCCCCTAAGGAAGGAAGTATTTGAATCCTCAAAGTTCTTGGCCCTGGAAGGCATGCAAGGAAAGAACACACCTAAGCCTTATTTATTTGGGCTTCATGTTTGAGGTTGTTGTTTTTCTTTTTCCAAAAGTTCAAATACCCAAAACTTTTGGTATTTATAATACATTAAGGAGGTATTTTTCTGGTTTTGTGAGATGTACTTTTGTTTCACAGCAAGGAACTAAGATTATTTTAGAGGGATATCCGAAGAGTCTCTGAGCTAGGAGAACAGCTCAGTGGTAGAGTGCCTGCTTAGTATGTAGGTGATCATGTTTTGAAGTTCCAGGATGGCCTCTCCTCTCCAAATATAAGAATCTTCCCAAGGAACTTCCCTCATTAAATTAATTAATGTGAATTTGTTCTAGAAGGTTTAGTATACTTACTATGTGCTCAGAGAGTCATGTTTATGAAGCTTAGAAAACTAAGGAACAGACTTTGGATTTTAATGAATTCATCAACTATATAGTATTTTATGACACCTCAATGAGAATCCAGCAACTGATCTCAACTAAAAAAAATTAAATTAAAATTCCTATATTATCATTCTATTTGCAACTGAATTCTTCTTTACCAAGTGTTCTATGTTGTCCAGACCCCAATGGACAAGGTAAGACACATTCATAACTGGAGCAGTTTTAGGGTCAATTTATTTAGTCTACTCACATTCATATAGAAACAATCAAAGATACACTCAGAAATAATGTTTTGCCACATATCTGGGCACCCTGTGTCCCAGTCAAGTTGGCACATTAAATTTGATCATCAAAGAAAGGTCTTTCTTTCTTTTTGCTTTATTTGTCTTTTTGGCAGGCATAATGATTACAACACGAATTGCTTTGATGTTTACTGTGTTGTCACTCTCAAAGCTTTTTAAAACAGTGTACTTTACAGTCTCACAGCCTTCAGCCTGAAGTCTCTGCTTAGAAATGAGCACTAGATAGAATGATCTGTTCTCCTTTAAAATGCCTCTATGGAGAAGTATAATAGCCCTTTGTTTAATAGAGAAGGGGATAATCAATAGCAAAGAATATTTTCTTTTTGAAAAACAGTTAATAAAGATTGCTTTTAAAAGATGACAAATACATCCTGGACTGTGTTATCTTAATTCCATATCACATCTTTGAATCATCAAGCACAGTGGGCCATACCTGGAGGAGGAGATTTGCAACAATATGTGAGGCTTGCGGGTGGGCCTTGCAATTGTTAAAAGTATTAGTGAATGGGATCTTTTTCCTGGAAGAAAAATGCAAGAGAAAGAAGGAACTGTTTTCTTTTTTTATGAAGCAGAATTCCTGTCTAATTCTCGGAGCCTTTTCCTATAACTGCTGCGGCATGTGTTTTAAATTAGACTGTACGCATGTGTTCCCTATAAAATTAGCCATCGTGACCCATTGTTCCACAGTCCTTGCTTTCATCACATTTTAGTGGCCTGTGTTCCATATTAGCAAATAGCCCTTAGGGAAAATTATGCCTTTTCCAGGTTTGTTACATATTTGATAACGCTTATTGTATATTTAAGGTTCTAAGTCAATATATAAAATATTTTTTGAATAATAAAACAAGTGACCAATTGTTTCCTCATGGCAAACAAACCAGGAAGTCAAAACGAATCTATCTAGAATCAAAATCAAAACAGAATTAACAGCTGTACTTTTAACCCATATGTACAAGAACATATATAACTCCATCAATATGTTAACTAGGGCGAAGGCACATTGCCAAGTTTAGAACCATTCAAATTCCTTGGATTCTGAGTTCAAATGAAATTTGAAACTTTCCAGGTCCAAGATCTTTTTTGGTGCTGTAAAATGTGACTTCCTGGTTGAAAAACCTAAAAGGATTTGAACACCAACTTACTCATGCAAAATATGATAAGTGCGAATGAATCAGTAACATATGGATTGCATTTTCTTTCTTAGAATCTGATTTTTTTAACGTTTTAAATAGAAAATTCGTGGTAAAAACATGCATTGGATTTAGCCAATGCTAAATCATTTGCAAAATATTTGCAAAGCATTTTCCCCTCAATGGTTATGAGGCAGAATTTCTAGCCCAGTTAATGTAATTGTATTCTTCCCTCCAGCCCTTGCCTTACAACCCCTCCCCAGCAGTAAACACACAAGAGAAAGCATTTAAACTCTGCTCAATCCTGCCCTTTTTCTCTCCTACTTCCTCAAGTGCGTCCTGAAAGGTTTATATATAATTTCTGCTGCATTAACATGGGTGTTTTAAAATTAAATTGTGTTCAAATCTATTTTAAATGTAAAGCTCTTGGTGGGTAAAGAAGTCATCCTGCAAGATGACTAAAGAAAATGAACTCATTTGTTAGAGAGTCAAAGTGGACATCCCCAAATAACAGGTATTTCTTGCTTTCGATCTGCAAACCAAAATGAGAAAATTTCTAACTATTTACTCAGAATGACTCTTGAGTACCTGATTGGTAGATAAAGTACAAGAAAATTTGAATACTGTAATATATCCAATCTCAGTATATTGAAGTTCAAGTGTACGTGTGAGTGTTTGTGTTTGTAAAGTAATATTTTTAATACTTGTACTTCCTCCTTATTTCAAATGTCTTCTCTCATTAAATATCTTGAATTAGGCTTTGACATTAGAAAAAAGTTTAGGCGTGGTCAACCCCATATTTAAGTTCAATTAATTGTTGTTTAACTTGTTTCTACAAATGAGACTATCGACCATTGTACTGTTTTGATTAAAATTCTATTCAGTTTTCTAGAATTCCACATATTTCTATCCCTTAGTTATACATATTTCCAGAAGTTGCCTGAGGCTTTTTGCCAACAACACACTTTGAAAGTTGTACTATCATATCTACTGTGTTTAAGTATTGGACAGTTCCAAGCTAGGTTTGGACATAAATAATGATTTATTACTTAGTGGATTTCAAATTTCAGTGTACAGAAAACAATATTCTATTTCTTCTGGACAATAATTACCTTATTATGGATGTAACACACTACTTCTTTATTTCAGAATTTCATTCAAATAATATGTAGATATGCAGGCATTATGTCTGAAATGTTGAATACAACAGTGTGTGATATCCTTTTATGTTATCTATATAGAGCCAAAACTAAGAAGATTAAATTTAACAAAAACCAAAGACTATAATTCTCATATTTTATCTCAACAGTGTGAATTCTACAATATTACATTAACATTTATCTATATAAAACCTTACTCCAGAGACATGGATAGTTGCAATTCCCTGAACTGTGGCAGATGAATCCATGAAGATTGTCTCCCAACTCTCTAATTACAATTAATGAATCTAATTACTGTGACGGCTTGAATATTATGCTTTCATTTTAAAATCTGCTGTGTCTGCTTTCAGCTTCCCAAGTGAAAGAATATCAACCTAAAAATTTTAAAGATAGAAAACACTTCCCAGGGAATTTGTAATTCAACTATAACAACGCAGGATTTATGTATTCAAAACTCAGCAAATCTATTGAGTATCTCTAAAGTGTTAAATACCATGCTCTTTCCTGGGGAATTTTTTTTTTAAGAACTGCATAAACAATGCTATGTAAGTGTGGGATAGAAAAATACCCAGGTGTCAAAATAAATGTGATGTGCTTTTATCCAAAATTTAGTCAATTTTCATCTTTGTCTTTTACATATTTTTTTAGTTTACATTTAATACCATATTAAAAGGAAGGTAGACTTTTTATTCTACTAAATGAAATTTGAGTTAAAAAACTCCTTAATTTAATACTCCTTCATTGCAGTCATTTGAGGAATTTTAAGTACATTTTTAAACTAAAAGAAGTGATAGCTGAATACTTTCAGAGAGCATGATCCTTATTGATCAGTTCTTAATGCAGAAAAAAACACTGCTCCAATTCAAGAAGTACAGCATCACAGCATCATATTCTATTACCAAGCACTTAACATTAAAAATGACTCCTGTGCTTTAGTGACTTGGCAATTTTTGGTTACCCACTATTGTGAACTGAGGTGACTAAAATAATAAAATGCTTGCTAGTGATGACTGTTTCCAATTAATGGGTTGTGATAGACAACTTGCATATGTCTGTATCTGTGAATCAACAAATAAAACATCTTTGGGGGTTATTTCCATGTGAAATGTCTTCTTTCCCTTTGTTCAGCATTCTCCCAGTAAAGAAAAAGGTGGAGTCATAACATAATTGCTGAAAGTAATGCTGCATCTTCTCAAAGTGAAGAAACAGTCTGGTTGAGAAATCTATCCAGAGGGTACAATGCTGGCCACTCAGCTTACTCATTTAAATTATTCATATCGTTAAAGATAGACACCTGAGAACTGGAGAAAGAAGCCAGACTACATGAAGAACAAAGCTTCTAAAAGGAAGTGATACAGAGACATCATAACAAAGATCCCGAATCTAGATCAAAAGCCACAGGAGACATCACAGCACCTTAATTTGGAAATGCATGTGGTGTGTGTGTGTGTGTGTGTGTGTGTGTGTGTGTGTGTGTGTGTGTGTAGGCAGGCAGGTCCATGGGGTAGAACAATGGAGGTAAGTGGCTATAATTAACTGGTTACCCACCCAACTGTAGGTGGCAGCATGTCACTGGAGTAGGGTACAGAGCTAATTGTTTAAAAGAGGCTCATGTAAAAGCACCAAAAGAGGTAATAATGGGTGAAGGCATCATAACAGTATATGTAGTGCTTAGCACTGCTTACTTAACCTGAAAGAAGAACCAGTGACCATAAGAAGAGCAAGCCTTCACAGCCACACCCTACAGGTCCTGAACACATGAGAGTCTCCATGGGGAGCTAGGAATCTCAGGGACCTAAGCAGGAAGGAAGATATCTAAGGCAATAGTTAATAGAGGAAGTTTTTTTCCATTGGTGGAACTTAGACACAAGTACACATATACAGATATGAAAACAGGACTCACAAAAGGCCATTCCAGCAATTCATATGCCAAACTTTGTACCATTACTGGGTAACAGAGGAGAACAACTAGAACACATCAAATAGACAGAGACTGGATTTTAGCCATGGAACAGGAAGAGAAACTATCTGCTCCAAAACCTTGAAAACATTCACAGCCACCAAAACAAGCATACTTGACTGGTATACAAACTCAGTTGGAAATTTCTTCATGAATATAAGTGTAAAAATAGTATAAACCCTTTGTATAATCTCCCACCCTCCTTAATGAGTTTCTTTTTAAGCCCCCATCTCATGCTGTATTTTTCAGAATCATTCCTATTGAAAGTTCATTTGATTTATCAACTAAAATATTAAGCTATACTTTATGGATTTCATAGGCATTATATTTTATAAATATCTACTCTCACTTATAATATAGACTTAATAACATGAACTTAAATTCAGAACATGACTCTTATTACTGTTAAATTTTATCTTGTTAGTTTTGGTCCATTATCTGAGGCTATTGAAATAATTTTTCATCATTATTCCTTCATCTATTATCCTATGGATCACTCTCATCATAGTATAAATGAGTTGCTAAGTAGTATCTTTTATCCTTGAGGTCCAAATGGACCAATAACAAATAGAAAATGTTCCTTTAAGGTAATTTTATTCAGTCTATTAAGTTTTGAGTGAAATCCATTTGGCTATTTCAAATTTAATGAATGGACAGGTTATGAACTTTGGTTTCATCTAAAGGCTGATAACGTATAGCTTATAGAACAAAGTGACATTAGCTATGATTTATAAAATGACCAATCAAGTTATTTTCCTTATTTACTTGTATTTTATTAATGTACGTTCCTTTTAATATTAATTTTCTTCATGTACTTCCATCCTTCTGAGAGATAGTCTCTGAAATGTTTAACAGTCCAATTCAAAGGAATGAGGCAATGGCCCAAAAGAGAGCTCAACTTGTAATTCCTCCATATAAACCAGGCCTTTCACACCTGCATGGCTCTTCCTCAGAATCCACTAAGTGACTCCTAATTCTCATCCTCTTGATAAATGGAGAAAACGAATGAAATGCTTAAAAATCATAGGCTCTGGGCTAACATCATAGAATTGCGAAGTTATGACACAAAACTGTGTTGACTCAGCTTCCAAAGTATTCTTTGCTTGCTTGCCACAAAAGATAATATTCCTCCTATTTAAGAAGTGGTTGCTTTTCATGATTTTGTTAAAGAAGTTGGTGCAAAAGCACTAGAAATATAAATATGAGAAAGACAGCAGATGTAAAGCTCCTAAGGATAGGACAGGTGTGAGAAGATGAGCAAGCAAGAGGAACAGACCCAGCAGCAGGGAGGGTGCGAGCTCTTCAGAAGAGGGAGGAAAAGAACACCTGCTGTTGAGAAAGCTGCTCACAGTGTGCACTTCTCACCCCCTGTGTAACTGTAACATCGGCTACTTCCTATACACTTCTGTGGGCAATAGCCTGGTATAGGAAAAGGGAGCATGTTTGGAAATAGGGAATACCTCAAACCTGCCTCAGCCTCGGCCTCTTACCATTGACCTTGGACAAGTTGTATCACTGTTGTTTCATTCCATTTTGTTTGTTTTGCTGCACTAAGAATTAAACCTAGGGCTTCAGACAACACCACCATTGAGCTATATTATCCTCAGCCTTTTTTATACTTTTTAATATTTAAATAACTTTAAAAATACATCATATAGAGCTGGAGAGATGGCTCAGCAGTTAAGAGTCCTGGGTGCTCTTGCAGAGGACCCATGTTCAATTCCTAGCACCCACATGGAGGCTAATAACCATTCACAACTCCAGTTCCAGGGGGGATCCAACACCCTATTACCCCCACAGGCATTGGATGACACAGGTGCATTTACCTGCAGGCAATACACTCAGTCACATAAAATAATAAATAATAAATAAACAAACATAAGTTTATATGTATATATCTGTATCCTACTTGTGTAGAGATGCCTGTGGAAGCCAATGGAGACTCAGATCCCATGGAGCTAGAGTTATAAGCAGCTGTGAGCCATTCAATATGAGTGCTGGCAACCAAACTTCGGTCCTCTGGAAGCACAGGAAGTACTTTTAGCCTCTGAGCCTTCTCTCTAGACTTTCTTTTTTACCTTTAACTTTTTTCATTTCCTTTTCTTTCTTTGTTTCCTTTATGCTATTTTTTTTAATCCAGGGTCTCAGTTACTTTCTCTCTATAGCTGAGATAAGCCTGGAACAAACATGTAATCCTCTTGTCTGTGATCCTCCTGCCTCAGCTTCCAAAGTAGCTGAGATTATCAATCTGTGCCATCAGGACCAGTTCAAGCTGCCATATATTTCTCTTGGCCCTGGTTGCCTTTTCAGGTAAATAGTCACATTAGCATCGTACTTGAATAAGATTTTCAAAACAAGTTAAAAAAAGACATCTTATGAGAGCACGTATTGAAAAGATTTTTCCAGGTTGGGAGATTGGCTCAGTTACTAAAATGTTGGTCTCATAAGCACAAGGAGTTGAGTTCAGTCTCCAGAACCCATGTAAAAATGTGGAGTGTTGTGGCAAGTACTTTAATTTCAGCTCCAGGGAATTAGAGACAGGAGGATTCCTGGGGCTCACCATGCAGTCAACCTGGCCTAACTGTTGAGATCCAGGTCAGTGAGAAAGAGTCTGCTGCAAAGAAGTTTCCTGAGGATGACTCCAACCTTTTTCTCCAGCCTCCATATATGTACAATACATAAGTGTGCACACACCAGCGCACTCACAAATGTAAAAAAAAAAAAAAATGTGCACACAGGCATTAAGAAAAATATTTTTTAGTTATCTCACTGTCTCCTAATTTTTCTTTGAAGATGATTATATGCTTTTCTTTATATATTTTATGTATGTCTTAATGTCTATGTTTGTGTGATTTTGCATGTAAGGTGTCAATGTTAGTGTGTTATGTTTTACATGTTTTTGTACCTGAAAATCTCATGTTGAAACAACCTCAAATGCAACAATATGGGGAGGAAGGTCCCAATACAAGGGGTTCTTGTATGTGGGCTCTTTCTTCATCAGTGGATACATGTCACTGTAAAAGAGGTTTTCATGGAGTTGGAGAGATAGCTCAGTGGTTTAGAGCCCTGAATGCTCCTGCAGAAAGTCCAGGTTTGATTCCCAGCACCCACATGTGGTCTAATACCCATCATTAACACCAGTTCCAGGAATCTAGTGGCCTCTTTGGTCTCTGCAGGCACCGTATTCATGTGGTGCACTTACATAGATGCAGGCAAAAACACTCATATATGGAGCTAGAAAGACGAGAGAGCTTAGTGGTTAAGAGCACTTGCTGCTCTTGCAGATGATCTGAGTTCTATTCCTAGCACCCATATGGTGGGTAATAATTGTCCATAACTCTAGTTCCAGGGAAATCCAATGCTCTCTTCTGACTTACATGAGTTTTGCATGATGTGGATCCACTCACATACATGTAGGCAATATACTCATACATGAATTTTAAAAGGAGGCTTTCATGAGTATTTGTCACATGAGAAAGTGTTCCTTTCTACTGAAGAATGCAGGAGTTATGTAGGAAACAAAGACTTTATTTACTTATAAAATGACTGAGTATTCTAATAAAGCAGCACAAAATGAGTAAGATAATGATATTCCTCTGCTCACTAATGACTTCCTTTGCTTCACCCATCATCTCTTTCCTGTGTTAGATTCATAAAACTCTCCCTAATTCTGTAAGACCCTGATATTCCAGTTCTCTATTAATCAGACCACTACTGACTCATGAATACGCAATGCTCTCAGGTCCTTTGATGGCTTCTTCCTTCCCTATTTGCTCTACTTATTCATCCCCAAAGCATATGCTTAAGACTCTGCTCAGTCCCACCATGGTAACAGCTACTTTTAGCTGTCACTGCTTCCTTCTTCCCTTTGTGAGTGCTTACAGAGATGAGTGTTTGTGGACAAGAATTGAATACTGCTTCTTCAATCCTGTTCCTCGGCTCTGCCTTATTTCTTTTCAGATTCCCACCGCTACATTTCCCATTGTAATCTTGCCCCAATTCTCAGCCCATTCTTCAGGCGAGACTGGCAGGTATCATCCAGGGTCCAACTGCTATTTTTCATGAGACTTGGCCAGTCAAGTATATGCAGAACAGATCCCCAGCCTAGCACAACTGCTTAGATTCTTACATTGTTCTCTGAATCTGTTCAATGGTACCCCTGAGATTCACCCTGTTGATATATTACAAAATCACTGTTCTCTAAGATTGGTTTACTTAAAAAAAAAATCAAGTGGATATCTGTATGTTCTTCAAATCTTCAAATTATCCTGGCAGCCAAAGCTGGCAATCCATTACTGTTAAATTGTGCAACATACAAACATTGGGTTTTGTTACTGATGATTTGTTAAATGTTTTAAAAACTGGGGCAAAAAAACTTGGTGACTTATTCTCTCTGTCTTGCTTGTAACAGAACCAACCATACCTGACCACTAAACTAGCATTGCAGAAGACAAAGAGAAGAGGAAGCAAGTCATAGAATCATAAGAGTCTGGGAAAGAATAAATCTCACTGAAAGAGTAGATAAGCAAATTAAGAAAGAGAAACTAAGAAAGAACCAAGGGTTATCAACTCAGTAAACTCTCAAATCTCTAAGAGGAATAATAGGATAATAAATGCATTCAACTTAAAGCTACCAGGAGAAAAACAAAAAAAATCATCAGGACCAGTATATATATATATATATATATATATATATAGAGAGAGAGAGAGAGAGAGAGAGAGAGAGAGAGAGAGAGAGCCATGAATATGAATAGTCTTGGTTTTTTATTGAAAGACACAATCTGGATGATTGAATCCAACAAGGTACTGTCTGCAAGCAACGCACCTCGTCAGCAAAAACATCTGAGAAATAAAAATGAAAGGATAGAAAATGAAGGTAAAACAAATAGGATCGTATTTGAAAATATTTATGCACTAATCTCTGACAAAATAGACTTCAAGAAAAACTCACTCAGAAGGGAAAAAAAAGTCTCCCAACAAAGATAACCAAAGATGATCAATTCACAGCTGACTTCTACTGCATTTTTAAAAAATAGCTAACACTCATCTCTTTTAAAGTATTCCATGTAATAAAGCTAGAAGTAATATTCCCAGTCTCATTCTGTGAAGCCAGTAGTATACTAATAACAAAATATCAAAAATATACAACAAAAAGGAAAAAGATAGGCCCAAATCCTTCTTAAACATAGATCTAAAAATACTAATAAAATATTGCAGATTGAGATGCCTGGGGAAAAGGTTTAGCTAGTAAAATGCTTGCTAATCAAACACGAGGTCCTGAGTCGAGTCCCAAGAACCCACCTGACAAAAGCAATCATGGAGGTTAACATTTGTAATCCCAGAACTGGGGAGGCGGAAATGAATGTTCCCTAGAGTTTGCTGGCCAGCCAACCTAGCTAAATCAGTGAACTTCACATCAATGAGGGATTCTGTCCCAAAGAATAAGGTGGATGCATCCTGAGGAACAACACTCAAAGATAAACTGGCCTATACACACATATCCTCACACATATGTATGCACACGTATACAAAGATATATATCTGCACACATACCACACACACAAACATATGTACACCACACCAAGCACGTGAAAGAAAGAAAGAAAGAAAGAAAGAAAGAAAGAAAGAAAGAAAGAAAGAAAGAAAAAAGGAGGAAGGGAGGGAGGGAGAGAGGGGGAGGGAGGGGGAGGGGAAGGAAAGGGAAGGACAGGGAAAAGGGAAGGGAAGAAGGGAGGAAGGAAAGAAGGAAGGAAGGAAGGAAGAAAATGATGTGTATTAAATCAAACAGCACGTTAAAGAGAGCATACAACATGATCAAGATGGTTTTATTCCCGGAAATTAAAAAATGGTTCAATATACACAGATTAAAAAACAAAATAGTGAACATAATTAGAATCAAGAATAAAATTACATGGCCATCTCAAGAGACTCAGATACAGGCCACAGTTCTATATCCTGTCATGGTAAAAGCCCAGAAAAGTTTATTATAAAGGATCATATCTCAAGAAAATGTAAACAATATACAACAGACGGCATCAACATTCTACTGAATGGAGAGTATCTAAAAGCATTTCCTCTAAGACCAGAAATGAGACAACGTGTTCATTCACACTGCTTTTATTCAGTACATTGTTTGAAAATTTAGCAGTGGCAATTAGACAACAGGAAGAAATAAAAGGAATGCAAGTCGGAGAAGAGGAATTCAACTATTGCTGCTGCAGGTGATATGATCCTAAACTCAGCATCTTCCAGAAGATTCTTAGATCTGATGAGTTCAGCAAAGCACAGGATACAAATTCAATAACCCCGAGTCAATAGATTTCCTATACAGCAATAACAATTCTGAGAAAGAAATTAGAAAAACAATCCCATCAAAATAGCAAATAAATAACCTAGGGAAAAAACCTAATCAAAAAGATGAAAAATATCTACAGTGAAAACTAAAAACCAAAGCTTAGGAGAGCTTAGTATGCATAGCACAGGACCCAAATTTCAGTTCCTAGCACCCACTCGAAAACAGGCATGCCATGCATATGGAATCTCCCGACACTGGGAGGTGGAAATTGGAGAATCCTAGGGGCTTGCTGTTTGCTGTTTTCAAAAAAATAAGAAGGAGCACAAGAGAGAAAAAAAAAAAAGACACCTAATGTCAACTTTTGGCTTCCACAGGTACACATGGGTGCATGTACCTGAGCACTTGTGTACATACATATCACACACAGGGAGAGAGAGAGGAAAGAGAGAGAGAGAGAGAGAGAGAGAGAGAGAGAGAGAGAGAGAGAGAATTTTAAAATACTTAAAAAAAAAAAAAAAAAAAAAAAAAAAAAAAAAAAAAAAAAAAAAAAAAAACCAGGAAATAACCGAAGAAAAAGGACCTCATATTACTAGCCCACATGGTGACTAGTGATTCATACATGACCTGATAAGCAACCTGGAGAGGAAAGGGTTTATTTGGCTTACACTTCCAAGTCAAGATCCATCATTGAATGAATTCAGAGCAGGAACTGAAGACCTGAACCTGGAGGTTCAGAGACTATAGGGGAATGCTGCTTGGTGGCTCACTCACTCAGCCCCATCCTTCCTTAGCATTCATACAAAGACCAGGACCACCAGCCTGGGGATGGTGCTGCCAATAGTGAGCTTGGTCAGACTGCCTAGGGGTCTGGAGATATGAATCAGTGAGTGAAAATACCAGAGTTCAGGACTCCAGCACCAATGCAAATGCCAACAGGGCATGGCAGCTCACTTGGAATCTCAATATGTCGGAGGAGACAGGGGATCCCCAGATCAGGCCCTGGATTCAAGCGGGAGATGGTGACTTTTTTTTTTAATTTATTTTATATTTATGGATTCTACAATATAATGACCACCAGTTGTTTTGCAGATAGCATTGATGTTACTCAGTATTTCATACAATTGGTAATTGTGCATTTTGCAAGTATCTATGTCCAAATTTGAACAACCCAAAGGTTCCCATATCCCAGTTGGAGAAGCTTGTATGCACAGTCAGTTGATCAATCAGGAGTCCAGGCTATATTCCTGTAGTTCTCATGATTCACCCCTATCTCTCCACAGCCCTACAATCTACCACGCCTCTCTTCCGCAATTGTTCCCTGCAGCTTTGGCAAAGGGCACAAGTGGGTAGGAAGAAAACAGTCTAATTTCTTTGGAGTTGTCATTTTGGACTCAGTCTGTTCAGTGTGTTTCCCTTCATGGATTGACAGTTTTCCCAGTGATATCCTTTTTAGTCATACTAACAAAGCACAAGCTATTGGATTCTACAGGCATTTAGGCAGTACCACTTATTTGTCAGCTAAGCTGTGAGCATAGACCACAGATGCTTGGATGGTATGCTAATCCGCAAACTGTGGTTTCTCTATAAAGGGCGACAAGTTCTTATTGGCTTATAACATCCCTAACCACATAGAGGATCATAAGCTTGTGGCTCCACTGTGAGTTATTCCTCCAAGGAGAGGCTAATAGCCAAATAGATTTGCATATATATATAGACACTTGGCTGCCACTGTTGCACAGTATCTCCAGGCTGTTGAGGTGTAGCGATATTGACAGAGAGTCTTGCTTGTCTCAGGAGACCAATATTTTGCTGTATTGCTTAGTGCCTTTGGTAAGCTCTCTAGCATTTCAGAGGCCAGTTGCTATGGCTAGCAAGTGACGTCTCATAACATTTTTCATGCTCACACCAGGTCTTCGACAACAGGGACTTACTGCCTTTCTCCTTGCATACTATCCCCATTATAGGCAAAGGCCTTTATAATTTGGGGGGGTGGGTTTTGAATCACCTAGCCAACACTCCTAGGCAGAATAATTCATTGTTGCATCAGAGCTTTCCTGTAGTTATATTTTGTTAATTACACAACTTATAAAACACTTTACTATTGAATTTGGCTCTAGATAGAGAAATATCCTTTCATGTTCTATGCCTATCAATCATTAATAGTATGCCTGTTTTTATAGGAAATTACCACTGTAAAATTGGCTCTAGTTTACAGTTAGGGAGTGGTTTCATTACCATCATGTTTTTCTTTTTCCTAAAAAAGGGGAAGGTAGGAAGTTTCTCAGATCTGGAAGGTAAACTTTCATTAGGGCCCATTATATACAGTCAACCCTAATATTATTCAGAGAGATTCTCAGTGTCGTGACTCAGGCAGTGTGAGGTTCCTCATTCCTTAATGTTCAGATGGGTCAACCTCTTGCTGGCATTCCCCAGTTCATCCTGCACAGCCATAAGTTGTATGTTTTCAAGGCATTTAATTGGTGATTTTTACCTGTGGGAACATAAAATTCTCCTCCATGGTATTTACAAGAATCAGAAAAATTGAAAATTTATCAATAGGATTTGACACAGAGTTTTCCATTTTGTATCCCAGAAAGGATAGTTCCCCACCTCCCACCTCCCTCTTTTTTTTTTTTTTTTTTAGGTTTTTATGTTTTGACCTCAGATGCCTAAGTTGTATTACACATAACCATAAACAGGAAGCCAAGGCATAAGCTTTCATTAAATTTTACCCAAACTGTTTCTCATTGACTGTATGCTACTTATTGAGAAGGAAATTTAAGCTTAGTTCTTTAAATTGTCCTACAAGTAAAAGAAAGTGTTATAATGTGATGTTGTGTGTTATTTGTATTACCTTAACCCAATACAAATATAAATAAAAAATGTTATTAACATTTTATATTCCCAATTAGTTCAATTGTATTACCATTTCCACCAAAACCTACACCTAAATTTAACTAAACTAAACAATTCACTAAGCCTTAAAATATCCTATACTTGGTGGATAAAGCTTGGGCAGAGTTGAGTACCTGCTAAATAAATTTTACCCAATAAACACTTTGCTTTTTAATGCTATATGACTGGACTAAGACTTCTACTAATTTGGGAAGTAAAAATTTAAGCTTAATTCCTTTAAATTGTCCTACAAGTAAAAGAAATTGTTACACTGTGATGTTGTGTATTTCAGAAAAATATAGAGACCAACCCAATACAAACTATAAATAAAACAATTAGCATTTTATATTCCCAGTTAGTTCAAATGTCAGTATCTAGCTCCTTTTTTTTTGTACAAGAATCCTTCATATAAAACCAATTTACAAGCAGTTGTGTCCCAGCCCACAGAGCCCAAGGCTCCCACCATCCAGCTGGAGGGGATTGAATGTTCAATCAAGTTGATCAAATAAGTGTCCAGACTATATTGTCATAGTTTTACCATTCACCCCAATCGCAGCCCCTACAATATACCACTCCCCCTCTTCCACAGATTGTTCCTTAGGCTTAGAGATGGGGCACAGGTGGACAAGAAGCACAACAGTCTACTTTGTCTGGAGATGTTGTTTTGGATTCTAATCAGTCCTGGCTGTTTCCTTTCATGGGCTGACCGATTGCCCAGGGACAGGCTTTCAATCCTACTAATGAAGCATAAGCGATTAGATATATATGTATTTAAACATTGCTAGTTACTATGGTAGGTTACTTTGGTATAGACACAGATGTTTGGATGGTGTGTTAATCCCTGGATTACTTTTCTTTTTTCCCTGAGAGAGATGAGATGGTGTCTTAATATAGAAGATAGACATGGCTGGACAAAGACACTCAACATCAACCTCAGGCCTATGCATACAGGCACACATGCATGTGTGTACCCATAAACATGTATGGCAACACATATATACATATATACCACACCTATGCATGCAAAAAAGCTACTCTTTGCAAAAGATGGAGGCCACTGCAGAAGCTGACAAAACACATACACCTGAAAAATCCCCATTCCTAGAAGATACATCTGCAATTAATGATCTACATAAAGAATTAGGGACAGAGAGAAAACAAGTGCACCCCTTAATTCTCACCAGTATGGCTTCCTTACACAATAGAGTGTGATGCAAATAGAAGGCCACTTCAAACAGAAGTCAAGCTTCAAAGAATGGGAGTGTCAGAGTGCATATCCCTGGATGGGGCCCCATATTAAACCTCACCTACCCACGGCTCAGGGATAATTGCAGGAGAGAGTGTAGAAAGATTGTAAGAACCAGGGTTAATGCATTAACATAGAGAAGCAATGACTTACAATTGATTATAAGCATTCACATGTAAACTTGTGACAATGTAGGCTTCAGACATGGGACCCATGCCAGCTGGGACAAGGTCTCCAGGAGAAGCAAGAGAAATATATGGGGGACTGACCTTGCGCTGAGAACTATGAGAGACTGAGTACTGTCGGGTGAGGAAGAATATACCTTACCTAGGACTCCTAGATATGCTGACTAGACTCCAGCAGATCTATTTGCACAGGACACCTGGATTTGAGAGCTTCACTATATGGGGCTTAGCTTGGATGTTGTAATGCATGAGTTCTGTTGAGAGGGATTGGGGCATGGGGGTAGACTGGGTTTGATTGGGATCAATTGTGTGAGTTGTATAAATGCTCAATAATTTAAAAAAATAAGTGTAATAATAAGTGCTGGTGAAGAAAAGAGAAGTGAAGAAACAGTGAAAAAGGGACCTCTTGGAGCTGGACAGATGGCTCAGTGGTTAAGAGAACTGGCTGTTCTTTCAGAAGATTGGGGTTCTATTCTCACCACCCCACATATCAGCTAACAACCATCCATAACTCTGGTTCTACAGGAATCCAACTCCTTTCTTACCTCCTTGGACATTGTATGACACAGGTGCACTTAAACACATGCAGGCAATACACTCATAAACATAAAATAAAATAATAAATAATAAAATACTTAAAAAGAGATAAAGGGCCCCCTTACACTGCCTCTTGGAAAGTAAAGTAGCTTACCTTTCATCTGGGGATTTGGTATTAGCATCCACAAATGAGGGAGACCATTTGCCACTTGTTTTTCTGGGACTGTGTCACTTCACTTAGCATAATGGCTTTGAGTTCCATCCATTTATCTGCAAAGTTCATGATGTCATCTTTCTTCTGCTGAGTAGTACTTCATTGTGTAGATATACCACATTTTTGTCATCCACTAGTCAGTTGAGGGGCATTTGGGTTGGTTCCAGCTCTTCCCTATTGTCAATAAACATGGATGTGCATGTATCCTTGTAGTAGGATGAGTCTTGTGGGTATATACCCAGGAGTGGTATGGCTGGGTCGGGTGGTAGGCTCATTTTGAGTCTTTTAAGGTTTCTCCACATTGCTTTCCTTAATGGTTGTACAAGTTTACATTCCCACCAGCAGTGGATGAGTGTTCCCCATTCCCCATAACCTCTCCAACATTTGGTGTCTTTTGTGTTCTTGATAATAGCCAGTTATATCTGAGTGAGATGATATCTGAGAATGGTTTTTTGCATTTCCTTAATTATTAATGATGTTGAACACTTTTTAAGATGTTTTTCAGCCATCTTTACTTCCTCACTGGTGAAGTCTCTGTTCAGCTCTTTACTCCATTTTTTGAGTGAGTCATTTGTTTTCTTACTTCTTTGTTTTTTGAGTAGTCTATATATTCTGGACTTTAATGCTCTGTCAGATGAATCACTGGTGAAGGTTTCTTCCCACTCTGTGGGTTTTCTCTTCACTTCCTTGATTGTTTCTTTTGATGTACAGAAGCTTTTGAGTTTGATGAGGTCCTATTTGTCAACTGTTGACTTTATTTCCTGTGCAGCTGCTGTCTGATTTAGAAAGTCTTTTCCTACACTTATGTCTTGTAGGTTGTTATCAACTTTTTCTTCTATCATCTTCAGGGTTTCAGGTTTTATGTTGAGATCTTTGAGCCACTTGGAGTTGATTTTTGTACAGGGTGAGAGGTAGGGGTTTAATTTTGTTCTTCTACAATTGGTGATCCAGCTTTGTCAGCACCATTTGCTGAAGATGCTATCCTTCCTCCATTGAGGTTTTTTTGCCCCTTTGTCAAATATGAGGTGGCTGAAATTGTATGAGCTCAAGTTTTGATCTTCAATTTTGTTCCATTGGTCAATGGGTCTGTTTTTGTGCCAGTACCATGCTGTCTTTATGAGTATGGCCCTGTAATAGCTTGAAGTTTGGTAGAGCAATCCCCCCTGTATTGCATTTTTCACTCAGTGTTGCTTTAGCTATTAGGGGTCTTTTGTTTTTCAAGCTGAACAACATTATTGTTATATTTCTGTTTATCTGAAAACAACTATGTTGTTATAATGTAAATCTCTTAACAGGCTCTGGAATTGATCTACCACTTACTTTCAGACTCTGTAATTACTGTATATGAGTGTAAAGTATGTATGCATATTTTAGAGTAATATAAAATTAAAGGAGGAAAATGTGAATTCCTAAACATAAAAAAATAACTGAAAGAAAGATGCAGAATATTTACGGCAGAGTGCATGATCTGGGGTGGGGTAGGGGGAAGGGAAAGGGGAATATGTCTAAACTGAACTGAGAAATGATGTCTGAAATACACAAGACATCAATAAAAGCATTATTAAAAATAAATAAAAAATCATACTTGAAATTGGAAAAAAAAAAGAAAGTAAAGTATCCCCTTTCATAGTAATAGAAGGCAAGAGAGAAGTTCATCAAAAAACTAAAACTAGGGCCTGGAGAGATGACTTAATGGGTCCTGCTGAGGAGGACCTGGGTTTGGTTCCCAAGACCCACATAGCAGCTAACAATAGTCCATAACTCCAGTTCCAGAGGATCCAATGCCCTCTACTGACCTCTACATGTATTGTACAACACAGGTGCAGTTACATGCAGTAGGCAAAACACTCATAAAATATAAAAAGTAAAAACAATAAATAAAATATTTTTTAAAACCTAAAACTAGAGCCGGGCCTGGTGGTACACGTCTTTAATCCTACCACTTGGGAGGCAGAAGCAGGCAGATCTCTGTGAGTTCAAGGCCAGCCTGGTCTCCATAGCGAGCTCCAGGCCAACTGGGACTAAAGGCGGACCCTGTCTCAAAAATACCAAAATAAACCCCTAAAACTCGAATAAGTGATTCAGCTATGTTACTCCTGAGTACATGCCAATGGTAATGAAGTCTGCATACAGAAGAGATACCTGTATACCTGTCTTTGCTGCTGCACCATTCACAATAGCCAAGCTATGAAATCAGCACCACCAGCCTACTGATAAAGGAAGTATGCTACATATACACATGATGGAGTATTGTTGAGACATCAAGCAGTAGGAAGCTGTCTCATTTGGAATGAAATGAGTGCAGCTCGAGGTCACGGTGTTAAGCAAATTAAGTTTATCAAAAAGACAAGTGTCACATGTTTTATCTCAAATATGAAATATTCAGAAGACAAAACAAAACAACAGCCAAATGGTTTGCAGATAGAGAGCAGATTTACATGCAAAATGACCAGAGAAATGGGAAAGAGAAAGGAAAGCAGGAAGATGGATATGATAGAAACATGATGCATTCATTGATGGAAATGTCACAGAGAAACTCATCAATCTGTATAATCATTGCCGCTGAAGAGTTAGAAGTGAGAAAAGATGAGCCTCTTAGGGTCTGAACTTTCAGCACAGACCTCCATCTCTGGTTCTCAGCATTTCTTAGACTCATTGTGCATTCACCTGACATGCTAAATATGAGCACAACCTCAACGCAAATATCTCCATCTCACTGCATAGAAACTCAGAGCATTCCAGACATACTTCAGAAATTCAAGCAAGGAAAACCATCAGTATGACTTTGCTTTCAAACTTCAACACTAACATCTGACTGCTCCATGTACTCACTCATTTGAGTGGACAAACCACCCAAATCTCTAAAAACAACACTACTCTGATTACTCAAGTAACTTACTCTTTCTTTCTGTATTTGATGCAGGCTGATTCCATCTTGAGTCTGAAATAAGTGTGGGATAGCTTATGTAAGCCTAGAAACAGTGTCATTGTGTGCTTCAAAACTTCAAATAAGCTGGGCGTGGTGGCGCATGCCTTTAATCCTAGCACTTGGGAGACAGAGGCAGGCAGATCTTTGTGAGTTCAAGGCCAGCCTGGACTACAGAGTGAGTTCCAGGCCAGCTGGGACTACAGGAAGACCCTGTCTCGAAAAGACAAAAAAAAAAAAAAAAACAAAACTTCAAATATTTGAAATCCTAGTAAATCAAGCAAGTGACAACTAAACATAAATTGAGAATGGCATCTGAAATCACAAGATTATACAGTCTTCTATCGAAAAGATAACTAAAAACAAGTTTATTCAAAGAACTGTGTACTGTCAATGTGCTAGAGGCTGCAACAAAGGCACTTGGCCTTGACAACAAAGCAGAAGAAACATGAAATGCCAAAGCAGGTCTCTTCCTTTCCTGAGCTGGTTTGAACGGCAAGAAGTGATAGGCAAGAAATTAGAGTACTGTTTGGGGATTTGAGGTCATGAAGTACAATGAATAGTCCATGTTTTAATTTCTCTAGTATTCTATAGTAAAGAGGTTGAGAGTGGTTAATTAAAACAACTATCTTGATTTATTATTCTTTTATTTGCCCACCATTGCTTAAGGAAGATTAACTTATTAAGCTGATATATAATATAATATGATATATATATTATTGGGGGGAGGGTTGTTTCTTCAGTTTTGGAAAATTCAGCAGACAAAATATCGATCTCAGATCTATTGATTTTATTAGCTGACCTAAAAAGATAAGGAGTATTTACTTTTCCTGGTAAAGATCATTTTATATAAAGTTAAAGCATGCCGCCCAAAAGTTATCAAAACACACACAGAATCTGTGTGTGTGACATTTTCTACATTGCCAGGTTAAAATTCATGAACTCAGTTCCAGTCAGCATTTTGCAGTCTTGAAATCTTATTTGCCTCATAGAGATTAGCACAAAGACAACTGAGTGCTGCTGAGCTTTACATGACACAGTGGAGAGATCTGAGGCCATTTATGTCTTAAGAAGGGGGGTCAGGGCTTGAAACACAACAGCTGACAAGCAGCTTCATTCATAAGTGCCATTTTGAGACTCCCAGGCCCTGGTTCATCTATGTAAAGTTAAATATTAATCATAATTACTTGCTTATATTTTCCTATCAAGATAAACAAAAAGAAAATTCAGCTCTAAGGAAGTTTGTAGAGATAGCAAGTGATGGTTTGTTTTAAAGAGAAAGCAAATGTGAGCTCTGATCACAAAGCCAGTTCATTAGAATGTGAGATTCTACCAACCTGAAGGTCCACAGTGAACAGGACAAGCACGTGAAGAGAAAAGTGTACATTATGAAAAATTACAAGTGGGAAAAGCCTACAAATTGTATAAATAATACCATCCCACCAGTAAACGTATCCATCTGAAGATGCTGAGATGGTGGAAGATAAGCTGTCTTCAGTTTAGAAGTATGGCCAAAAGAAAAGCAAACTATGAGAGAGAAGAGAGAGAGAGAGAGAGAGAGAGAGAGAGAGAGAGAGATTATTTTCAGTAACCCATGGAACTTTCTCTAAAAATAGATCATATTCATTTTAGGCCATACAGTAAATCTTTTTTTTCATACAGTAAATCTTAACAAATATTTTAAAAGCTGAAATAATTTCTTATATCTTATCGCACAGTGGAATAAAAGGAGAAATCAGTATCAAAAGAAACTGTACAAATTATACAAATACTTGAAGGCAAAACAATACACTCTGGAATCATCTATGAATCATTAATAAACTCAAGGGGAACATTCAAAAATTCTTAGAATCAAATGAAAATAAAAACACAAATTAGCGAAACACTTGGGATACAGCAAAGACAGTTCTAAGAGGAATATTTATAGTGATTAGTGTGGATATTTAAAAAAATCAAGGGCAGCAAGATGGCTTACCAGATAAAAGTGTCTGCCTCCACGTCTGAAGACTTGAGTTTGATCACCAGCACACAGACCATGGAAGTAGAGAAAAGACTCCTGCAACTTGTTCTTTGACCTACACATATGTGCTGTGGCATTTGCACCTACACTCATACACAGACACAGCACATGTGTGTACACAAATGAAATAAATAAAATATAGTAGGAAAGACTGAGATATTATAAGTAAATAACCCAGTCATGTACCTCAAGGGCATAGATAAACAAGAAAAAGCTAAGTTCAAAAACAGAAGACAGAAAGGAATAGGATAAGGCCAGAAATTAGTGAAATAAAGAGTAAAAGAATGATTAAAAATTAATAAAACAGAGAATTGATTCTTTTAAAAATTATGTGAGATTAACAAAGCCTTTACCAAACTAACCAAAAGAAAGAAAATACAGAAATTAATAAAATTAAACATTAGTTTCATTATCCGTTGGCATTATAACAGATACCAGTGAAATTAGAAAATCAGTAGGGAATACTTTAAAAACTTATATCCTCAAATTGGAAAATCTAGAGGAAACAATTTATTTCCTAGATATATATGACCTACCAAAATTGAAACAAGATAAAAAGAACTTAAACAGATCCATAATAAGCATCAAGATTGAAGTAATAACAATCTTCCAACAAAGAAAATTCCAGAATCTGTCTGGACAGATTCACTCCTGAAGTTTACTAAACCTTTAAAGAACGGTTGGTCAACATCAATGTACATCAAACTGTTCCCAAAATTAAAAGGAAAGTAATACTTTCCTTTTAACACATGTCCTAAGAAGTCAATATTACTCAGATACCCAAGACATATAAGGACATTAAAAAACATAGATTAATTTCCCTGAAGAACATAAATGCAAATAATTCTCAACACTTAGAAACTGAATTCAAGACATTATCATTGTACACTATAACTAAGTAGGGTTTTTTTCCCAGTGGTTCAACATACACAAATCAATAAATCTAATACAGCATACAGTAGTAATATAGTAATATAATAACACAGCATAGAGTTAATGACAAGATCATGTTATCATCTGAATAGATGCAGAAAATGCCTTTGCCAAAGTTTAATATCCTTTCATGATGAAAACCATAAAGAAACTCGGAGGGAGGAGCATGCATATCTTAAGAGTAATCCTCTGGCCATTACACTACGTGGGAGAAAACTGAAATCATTTCCACTAAAATAAAAACTGAAAGAGAAGCCACTTTCTTCATGCTTATTCAATGCAGTGCTAGGTGTCTTTATCATTTCAGCATGATAAGAGAGAAAAAAAGAGAGATAATTAGGAAAAGAAGTTAAGTTATCCTTATTATCAGATAACATGATCCTATACTTTAAAAAACCTTAAAGATTCTGCCAGAAAACTATTAAATCTGATAAACATTTTGTACAAAGTATCAGGATAAAAAGTTAACACACATAAATCAATAGCTTTCCTGAATACTAATAAAGAACTTGCTGAGATAGAAATCAGGGGGGAAAATCCCTTTTACAATCCCTCCCTAAGATAAAATGCCTAATAATAAACTTAGCCAACAAAGCTAAATACCTTTACGATGAAAACAGAACAGAAGAAAGGACACAAAAAAATAAATTCACAAAGCAACAGCCACCTAATCTTGACAAAGATGTCAAAAATACATTGGATAAAATGCCACCTCTTCAATAAATGGTGAAGGAAAATTGGGTATCCACATACTGAAGAATAAAACTAGATCCATATCTCTCACACTGTACAAAAATCAATTCAAACTAGATCAAAGATCTTAATGTAATACGTGAAACTCTAAAACTGCAAGGGGAAAATTCTTATGATACAGGTTTTGGCAAGGAGTTTCTGAAAAGAATTTTAACAATAGCTTGGCATATAATTGTTGAAAATTGACAAATGGGTTTGTGTAAAATTAAAAGTCTTCTGCACAGCAAGGAGAACAGCCAGCAGAGTGAAGGGAAAGCTTGTAAAATGGGAGAAAAATCTTTGTGGTTGGCACATGTGACAGGGGATTAATATCTAAAATTGATAATGTTCAAAGCACCCTGACTGATAAGAGCCAGAGCAATTTAAATGTGCATGAATATAGAAGACAGGCATATTGTGGCATATTCGTATAGGAGAGTATTGTTCAACACCAAAGAGGAATCAGGTATTGACAGATGTGATGACATGATTAATTTCAAACTGTGAGAATCTAGACACAGGTAAATATATGCCATGTGATTACATTAAGATGTAATTCATGACTAGACAAAAATAATTTGAATTGATAAAAACCAGTAAGTGGTTGCACTGAGTGCTGGATTGGAAACAGATCTGAAAAGGCCCCAAGAGGACTCTGAGTGATGGAAATCTTTTAAGCATTAAGTTAGTAGTTCCAGCATAAATATATGTGCTTCAGAATTCTTAAAAATCAACTTTAAAATATATACATTTATTATCTATATTTCCCCATTCCTAAAATAAATCATTAAAAACCTGTTTCTGCAGATAATGCCTACATGTTTAATATAAACTTTTAGATGGTAAATGGACCACAGAGTAACATTTCTTGATGTAAGAATCAGGGACTAGGTTCATTGAATTTAAATGTCACAGTTAAACATATGTCTGTGGATAACCCAAGAAGAATTTTCTACAGAAAAAGCTTGATCTAATTCCTTGACATTTCCTATATACCAATTTAATTTTGACATGCCTTCCCTATGCATAGTCAAAACAGAGTATTTACCATGAAGTATTTTACCATTAATTTTGGAAGGCATCTGTTCAGAGCTATTAACTATTTACTTTGAAAGGCGTATTCAGTAAAAGGGAAGGTTAGTAAGTACATTAACTATGGAAATGTCGAATTCATGTTGTACTTTGAACAATAATTTAACATGTTCTAAAGAATAAGAGCATAGGCCCTTTAAAAAGGGAGCAGTTTTCTGTCAAGTATCTATGACCCAGGCCAAGCTATACATTTGCAAAAATGTCTATATAGGCTAATAAGGAATCCAATTGCATGTTAATTTCAAATTAGCTTTTATACTTGCTTCCAGCTTCAATAGAGACTGAAAAAGAAGAAATTGTTAAAGGGAAGAAAATTATTCATGATTAGAAAAAGACCTTCAGGAAGGATTCAAATTTCTCTTGTTACTGACTGTAACAAAAGAATGTGCAAGAGAGAAAACCAGAGGTATTTTGAGAAAAAGATAAAAGAAGCAAGTTAAATATGAAAGTGATAGAGAGCCCCAATAGATAAATAAAAGAATTCGGATTTAAAGTTTCTACTTAAATTTGTGAAAAATGAGTATTATGCTGAAGAATAATTGAAATTTAATGTGAAGGTATCTAATTATGCTGGGTGTATTTATTTAAATATTTTAAATTGAGTGTTATAATGATTTAATTGGATAATAGTCCTGTTTGCTGTTTCTACAGAGAGACTGTGATATAATAGGATAAACATTCTATCTTAAAAATGCCTGTGTATAATGTAGACATGAAATTATTTGACTGAAGTCTCTGTTCTCCCTTAGAAGTTTCTGCATATTACTAGAAACAGTAATGTGCACTCATACATCCTATCTCTAAACCAAGTATGAAAAGCTGTTCTAGACTCTATATAAACTATTTATGTAAAGCAAATCTTTAACTTTTTATTAAGACCTTTATATATATATATATATATATATATATAAATGTATATGTATATGTGTGTGTGACATAATAGGGGCTGGATGAAGACAGCCTAGCGGTTAAGAGCACCGACGCTCTTGCAGAAGACCCGGGTTCGATCCCCAGCACCCACATGGCGGCTAAAAACCGTCTGTAACTCCAATTCCAGGAGAACTCCAGTTCCAGGGGAATCCGAGACCCTCTTCTGACCTCTGCGGCATTGCACGACACGGGTGCACAGACCTGCATGCAGACAGTACATTCATACACATACAGAAATAAATAAATTAATTAATTAAAAAAAAAGACTATAATAATTTTTTGTAGGCTGTGGGGCTTAAGTGACAAGGATTTACTTCCCTTAGTTACAGATAGTGGGAAAGTCAAAGAATTAGCACCAGTGAATTCAGTTCCTGCTCTTCCTGATGTGGAGACAAGCATGGTACAGAGGTCTAGCTGTAGTCTATTTTTCATTCTCTACTTCTATAGACAGTAATTCCAGTGTGAGGCATCACTTTCATGGCTTCATCTAAACCTATTCACCTTCAGAGTCTTAGCTTCTACTGCCATCTCATTGGAGGTAAGAATTTCAACACATGAATTTTTAGGGAAACAAAAATTACCATGCCTTATTATTCATCCCCTGGTCCCACAAATCGCATATCCTTCTCTCATGAAAAATACATTTATTTCACATCAACAACCCCATAAATTTTACTTTTTACTCTAAAGTCTTAAGTAGAAAGTCTTATCTAAATATTACTTAAATTAGATATGACTAATGCTTCAGGTATGATTTATATTAAGATAAAATTATTTTTATGTATGTGGCATTGTATACATGCATGATCACTTGTGGCTGGGCACAAGTATGTGTACAGGCACACAGGCATGTATGTGTTTGTATGTATAAAGGGCAGATGTTGATATCAGGTGTCTTCATCATTCTCCATCTCATATATTGATTCACAGACTCCCCTTTAAACCCAGAGCTCACCAACTTGGCTAGTCTATATACCAGCTTGCTCTGAGCATCTTCTACTTCTCTGTCTCCTAAGAGCTAAGATTATAAGCAGGCTACTGTGCCCACCCATCATTGACTATTTCTGGTCCACATGTTTGCATGGCATTGTATGGCAAGTATATCTTTATCCACTGAGGCATCTCCCCTAATATGTAAAATTCTCCAAGTATAAGCAACCTAAATGTCCCGTGGATGATGTATGAATAATGAAAATTTGGTTAAATCACACAGTGGCATTCTACTCAGGGGAAGGGAAAGATGAAATTATGAAATTTGTAGGTAAATTGATGGAACCTGAAACTGTTATACTAAGTGAAGGAACACAGACACAGAAAAGCAAGTAACATATATTCTCCTTCATTTGCAGATCCGGACACCAATCCCTTATAGGTGAGTATATATCCTGATGTAACAGCAGGAACCAGGAAAATAGAAAGAAAGCATGGAGGTAAAAGGAAAGAAAGAGCCCAAGACTGGGGAACAATAGGAAATAGATGTTATCAAGGGGGAAATGGAGAAAAACAGGGGTGTTCAACTAGGAAGGGAGGAGGGAAGGGCATCCAACGAAACATGAGGAGAAAGGGAAAGAAAGAACTCAGGAGAGGGGGAATAATAGGAGACAAGTGTTATCAAGGGGGAAATGGGGGTACTGTAACTGGGTAGGGAGGAACGAAGCTATACAGGGAGAGGGAGAAAAGATAAAGAAAGCACGGGTGATGTAAAAAGCCAGGGTGAAATGTATTCACTCAAAAAACACCCTGAAAAATACACAGAACTTCTGAACATGAGTGCATGTGTATACCTAAAGGCTATAAAACAAGAAACACAGAACTAGACAGGAGAAATCGGCTTTTGAGTTGCTGGTTAGTCCAAGAGACTGCAAAAATAAAACGGCAGTTGCCACAGCACTTTCACTGATTACCTCCCAGAACTTGAGGGTAAGACCCTCAAGACACAATGTATTTTGGACACAGAAGTTGAAGCAAAGGAGCTGGACCTGTTCTAGAAGCCTTCTCCATGAAGACTGGCTCTAATAGTTCTAGAGGATACTATGCAAGCTGCAAAGGGGAAAAAAGTCAATAGTGCAACTCAGTTCTAAAGCCTAAAAACCACAACCACTGGCACCACAAACTATATTAGTACAGTAGTGGGGCTTTTATCTAGGGGGTAATCAAGAGCTACCTAATTAAACTTAAAGACCTCTCAATAGGAGGGAACTCATGGGAGGCATTGTAAATGTAGCCAAAAACACATAGCCTGGAAAGGTCATAAATTCCAGAGAAAAACCCTATATCTGTCATATCTCTAGATAAATAAAATTTCTTATTGTATGTTAAATATGTATTCTTATACTATAAACAAGTATACCATACACCATTCATTAAAGAAGCTACGTTTTTGAACAGATGGACGCTATTACAGAGTTCTACAAATGGTCACACATGAGAATATGTGTCTGAGAGATGCCCAGTCCTAAATGACACATCTACAGTGGAACCTCTTCATCTAAGGATCATGGAATATTGTGGAACAAAGCAGAGAGAACACTAATACACCCTAAACTCTCACCAGCAAAGCTTCATCATACAGCCGACTGTATAAAACCACAACTGGCTAAATTGTAGAGACTGAGAGACTACAGAGTACATATTGCTGGGTAGGACTCACATTAAAACTCACTCAGCCATGGTTCAGGGATCATTGTGGAAGAAGGGCCAGAAGATTCTACAGGCCAGGATTGATACATGAACAGAAGGAAACAGGCTTTCAGACCTCTTGGAATTTGCTCTTATGAGCTTGCAATAATGATGACAGCATGCAGAAGACCCATGCTGACTCAATCAGACAAACAAACAAACAAACAAACAAAAACAAAACAAAACAAAAAACAAAAACAAAAAAAAAGAGCAAAGAACTGGGGAAACAAGTGGCAGGTCAAAGTCCTAGCCGAGCAACTGATTACTGCATGGTGAGGGAGCGTAGACCTTCCTTGAGGAAATGACTCTAGAGAGCCTGGCTAGACTCCGGTATATCAATTTGCAAAGAGATATCTGGGTATAAACACTTGACTGGATAGGACTTAACATATATGATAGAATGTATAAAATCCTGTGGGGGAGTGAGAATGCAGCAAGGGGTCTAAATTTGATTAAGATCTAATATACAAACTGCACGAAAATTCAACAAAAATATTTTTTTATTTTTTTGTTCCCTTTAATTTTATATTACTCCAAAATATGCATATATGCATTCCACACATAAATCAAAATTACAAAGTATGAAAATAAACTATAGCTTAATTCCAAAACATGTTTAGGGATTCACATTTTAACAGTAAAATTGCATGCAGGTAAAAAGAAATATAACTTCACATTTTAAATTACATATTAAGTTGATGTATGTTTTAATGTACCTTTTTTGAAGGTTCTATAAAAATTTAATATAAATTTTACAATAAGTTCACAACATAAGCTATATATTTATTATAATATTTCAATAACTCAGGGATTATACAGAATTTATTCTCTAAAGCTATGGATACTTTTTCCCCTCTCCTTTGTATTCCTCCAAATTAAATCCATATAATCAACACAAATGTATCAAAATTATGACCTCTTGGAATGAACAGTATGTTAATTCCTAAATATGTTTTGGAATTTGCATTTTTCTCTTTGATTTTATATTACTCTAGAATGTGAATACACATCTTATACCCATATATGGTAATTACAATGTGTGGATATATATGGTAGGTCAATTCTAGAGCCCATGAAGAGATTCACATCATAATAGCTCAGTTGCTTTCAGATACAATGAAATATAATAATAAAGTTGATCAGTTTTCCTGCCAACTGTGGATTTGGTATTAGCATCCACAAATGAGAGAAACCATTCACCTTTTTTATTCTTCTGGGACTGTGTTACTTCACTTAGCATAATGGCTTCGAGTCCCATCTGTTTACCTGCAATCTTTCTTTACCACTGCATAGAACTCCATTGTGTAGATGTACCACATTTTTGTTATCCAGTCATCAGTTGAGGGGCTTTTGGGTTGGATCTAGCTCTTCGCTATTGTGAAGAGAGCTGCAATAAACATAGCTGTGCATGTATCTCTGCAGTAGGATGTGTCTTGTGGATATATAACCACAATGGTATGGCTGGGTCAGGTGGTAGGCTCATTTTGAGTCTTTTAAGGGTTCTCCATAATGCTTTCCACAGGGTTGTATGAGTTTATATTCCCAACAGCAGTGGCAGAGTGTTTCCCTTTCCCTACAACCTCTCCAGCATTTGGTGTCTTTTGTTTTCTTGATCTTGTCCAGTCTTATTGGAGTGAGATGAAACCTTAGTAAATCAATAAACATCATAAAACACATAAATGGACTGAAAGACAAAAACCACACTATCATCTCAATCAATGCAGAAAAAGCTTTTGACAAAATCCAGCATCCCTTCATGCTTAAAGTCCTAAAGGGAATTTGACTGCAGGGATCATTCCTCAATGTAATCAAAGCCATATACAAGAAACCCACAGCCAACATCATCCTGAGTGGAGACGTTAGAAGCCTTCCTCTTAAAGGCAGGAACACAGCAAGGCTGTCCACTATCACCACTCCTCTTCAATATAGTGCTTGCTTGCAATGCTGGCTAGAGCAATAAGGTGAGAAAGTGAAATTAAAGGAGTACTAATTGGAAAAGAGGAAGTAAAACTATCCCTTTTTGCAGATAATATGATAGTTTAGCTAAGGGATACTAAAAACTCCACCAGAAAACTCCTAGAACAATTAAAAGTTTAAGTAAAATGGAAGGATACAAAATAAACCCAGAAAAATCAGTAGCCTTTCTTTACACCAACAATAAACAACTGGAGAAGGAATGTAAGGAGACCTTCCCAATCACAATAGCCTCAAAAAAAAAAAAAATACCTTGGAATAAACATAACTAAAGACACCTCTACAACAAAAATTTTAAAATCCTGAAGGAGATTGAAAATTATATCAAAAGATGGAAAGACCTCCCATGCTCATGGATTGGAAAAAATAATATAGTAAAAATATCCATTCTACACAAATTAATATACAGATTCAATGCAATCCCAATCAAAATCCCCATGAGCTTTTTCACAGACTTGGAAAAGAAATCCTCAAATTCATATGGAAAAACAAGAAAACCTAATAGCTAAAACAACCCTGAGAGAAAAGTGTAATGCAAGGGAGATTACTTTACCATACGTCAAGCTATATTACAGGGCTATAGTCATAAAGACAGTGTGGTACTGGCAAAAAAAAAAAAACCAGACCCATTGACCAATGGATCAAAACTAAAGATCCAAACTTGTGTTCATATAACTTCAGCCACCTCATGTTTGACAAAGGGGCCAAAAATCTCAATGGAGAAAAGATAGCATCTTCAGCAAATGGTGTTGGCAAAACTGGATCACCATTTGTAAAAGAACAAAATTAAACCCTTACCTCACCCTGTACAAAACTAAACTCCAAGTGGATCAAAGATCTCGACCTGAAACCTGAAACCCTGAAGGTGATAGAAGAAAAAGTTGGCAGCAACTTACAAGACATAGGCATAGGAAAAGACTTTCTAAATCAAAGAGCAGCTGCCATAGGAAATAAGGACAACAGCTGATAAGTGGGACCTCATCAAACTCAAAAGCTTTTTACGGTTAAAGAAACAATCAAGGAAGTGAAGAGAAAGCCCACAGAGTGGGAGGCAATCTTTACCACTGATACATCTGACAGAGGATTAAGATCTAGAATATAAAAACTACTTAAAAAACAAGGTAAGAAAACCAATGACCTACTCAAAAGATGGAGTAAAGAGCTGAATAGAGACTTCACCAGTAAGGAAGTAAAGATGGCTGAGAAACATCTTAAAAAGTGTTCGACATCATTAATAATTAAGGAAATGCAAATTAAGACCACACTAAGGTATCATCTCACTCCAAAACTATTTTTTAATTCTCCAAGTATGAAATTAAGCAAGTATGTGCTTCAAAAACATAATTTGGGGGCAGTTTTAAAAAAGATGGACTACCTGAACTTCCATTGGAATCATCCTCAACATCCATCTTTTTATCAACATTCATCTGTGATTATTTTTGTTTCTCTAAGAAGATGGAGCTTCCTCCATAGTGCTCTTTGCTTCTTTCTGAACCTTCACTGGACTCTTCTTTAAAGTGCTTTACAGAAGAATATTGGCTTTTCTAGCACACTTCTCAAAATTCTTCCAGAATGATCATCATTGTTAATTTCAGCTCCAAGATTACTGAGGTTAAGTAGTCCTGTCATTTGCCATCTGCAAAGTAGGGACCCAGGAAAATCCCTGGTGAAGTTCAAAGGAATGACGACAGTTTGGAGAAAAAATGACATGGATTGCTGTCCATGTACGCAGCTTAAGAACCAGGAACACAAAGTACAAGAAAAAAAAACAGACGTCTATATCAAGCAACCAGGTTGAGAGAAAAAGATATTTCCTCTATCCTTCTGTTCTCCTGGATTCAGACCCTCAACAAGTTAGACTGCCTCACACTAGGCAGGTCATGTGTATTACTCAGTTTACCAATTCAGATACTTATCTCTTCCAGAAAGTGTCCTACAAACTACACACAGAAACAAATATATTGGTACCCTGTGTTCTAGTCCAATTGACCTATAAAATTAAAATTAACCTTGACATATCATAGCCCAGAGAACACATCTCTGTGTCACTGAAAGAAAAATCAAGGAAACTAATCTTTCCCAAATGTGGCTCATTTTGCTGAATCTTATCTATTCGTTTGTTTTTATTTAGAAACAGGAACTTGCCACATACCACAGGCTGATATGGAACACATTAAATTCTCAAATTACCCAAGTTGGCCTTTAATTCTCCATTCTTCTTGCTTCTGCATCCTAGGTGCTGGGATCAGAGGCACGTGCCCTCATTCATAAGGACCAGCTTCTATGAACATTCTGCAAAGACTGCTTGACTTACTAGAATTTCAGTCATGAGAGATTAGCATATTGCATAACCAGAATTAAATAACTTGGACTAGCTTAGCCCAATTTGAAATATATGAACAAACCCTTAGATTCTACCCAAAAGCTAAGGATGTCATCAAATACCAACTGAGGTCCAGAGCAGAGAGTCCCCCACTTTGCTGTAGCCTGATGCACCTGTCAATATATTTGAAAAGTGTATTGATCTATGACTTTCTTTGTTATGTTGCACACACCTTTAATACCGGCACTCAAGGGGCAGAGGGAGGTGGATCTCTGTGAGTTCAAGGCCAGCCTGATCTACATGGCGTGTTCCAGGACAGCTTGGGGCTACAGGAAAACTGTTTAAAAAAGACCAAAAAAAATATTTAATGTCTGGAAAAATGGCCCAGTGGTTAAGAGCACAAGGAGCTCCTGCAGAGGACCAGGAGTCAGTTCCCAGCACCCATATGGGGAGGGCCAGGGTTCAGTTCCCAGCACCCATATGGGGAGGACCAGGAGTCAGTTCCCAGCACCCATATGGGGAGGACCAGGGTTCAGTTCCCAGCACCCATATGGGGAGGACCAGGAGTCAGTTCCCAGCACCCATATGGGGAGGACCAGGAGTCAGTTCCCAGCACACATATGGGGAGGGGGGAACCACCTGTAACTCCAGTTCCAGGGGATCCAACATCTTCCTCAGATCTGTACAAGCATTGCAGGACATTGTTGCATTTGCATGTAGGCAGGCAATATACACAAAAATATAAATAATAATTTTTTTAAGTCTTTAAGAAACTATTACCATTTTGGAACATGAAGTTTATGGTCATCTAAATTTATGTTTCTGAGCCCTAGTCACTCATATTTGGCTCCAGAATGAACAATCTCTTCTCACATTGTTGAGATGACAGCAGTGATTTTTTTAAGTCATCTCCTACTTTAATTTCCAATGCTGTCTAGAATCTAGTAAAATGATTTCATTGCTACCATTCAAAATGCACATATTATAAATGATTAACTATTCCTATAAAAATTGTGTCTAAGATTGATAAAGTTGCCATAACTTTTCTTTTATAGTTTACTGCATTCTGAGCATTTTAAGATTAATTCGGCTGAAGGACAGACATCTTGGATCTCTACACTGAACTCCAGAGAACATTTCTTAAGTAGATGAGAAAGTAGTAAGGATTCCTTTTCTCCTTTCCCATGCCTTGCTTAGCTCCTGACACCTTCTGAAACAGCATCTGTCGGTCTCCCTCATGGTATCTCAGGGCAAGCTCACCTCTCGCTTGGGTAATTTGACCTTCACAGACTCAGAAACTGAGATTTACTGAGTTAATATAGCTATAAATTTAATAAAATATCTGTGATCTTTTTAGGCACTCAATAAAAGATTTATTATTTTCATTCAGTGTGTTTTAATCTTTAATTCCCATTGCAATCTTGAGGAAAACTTGTGAAGATATCAAAGATAGGGTCTTTCTCTGCAGGCACTCACAGGCGATTAAGGAGAGCCATAGCCCAGTCTCTGAACCACTGAGCTTATGTCACTGATGTCACTGCAAGAAGGTCTAACGGAAGAAAGGTCAGTGCCCCGGCATGTTCCTTTGCAGTTGCTGAAGGTTTAATGACAATGAGCAATGTAGGGGAAGGGATAGGCCAATGGCAAATTAGCTGATCATGGTTAAAGCACAAGTTAATCATATACACAAGTTCTGAACCAATGAGTGCACCTTGTAGTGTGTGTCAAAAACAAAGCCATTGTAGGGAAACCTGTATTGGTGGCTTGGCATATTTGCAACCAGAGACACAAATGCTGACAGAAAAAGAAGAAAAGAAAGATGCTTAGAAGCTGGAAGTACCATCCCGTTTAAGTAGGTTAGAGAAGCAATGAAAGGGTCACACACTATCCTTATTTTCCTATCAAAGTAGCTGTTGATAGAGCACCGTATCACCGATGAATCATAACAAAGACCCAACAGAAAACGTGGACACTAATGCCTCACTTAATCTTAGATACAAGAAAAGGAGGGAGAGATGCCCCAAACTACAGGACCCAATACTTCTACAAACCAAGGTCTCCAGTAAGAGTAAACACACTCTTAATCTGCAGGACCATGACAGAGCCCTTGCTCTTGCTTGGAGGGGAATGAGAAGCTCAGTGTACCTGAAGCTGCATTACACAGCCACACTCCTGATGCTAAGTGGGGGCTCCATTCAGTGCTGTTATATATGATGTGTCCAGACTAGTATCCCAAATTATCACAAAACACTATGATAATGCAGTTCTACAGTCTGGCTGCCTCGTGGATCACATGGCCTTAAAGCACCCACCTTAAAACTTAACAACCATTCATACTTTTTCTACAAAAAAAAAAATATGTTCCAGGCTTCAAATAGCCTTCTTCCAGGGAGAGTTTCAACACAGCCTACTTTAGGAACTGTCTCTGATGCTCTGTGATACATTTGTTTTGCACAAAAAGTCTATTTGGGGCTTTTTCTACAAAGACATTCCCAGCTTTGGGGAAGATGATTTCAAATAATAAATTGACACCAAAAATGGACAGGAGACTTTTTTAAAAAAACAGTTGGGAGGTGGAAAAGATGAGCGATCCACAAACAAGTCCATTTTGGGAATGTTTTGAACACTCTGGTTAAGGAAGCTTTGCATTTTAAAGGAAAAGGGACCCATCTGATGTGAATTATTTTGTTCATGGCACATAATACAGCCTTATAACGTGGAACAGGAAGTCAGATTTACATGGCACTTGCTAAAATGATAATAAACTGCCTGGCAAAGCAGCACAAACAGTTACACATTTTGTATATTAATAGAAAAGCTACCCCGTTGAACTCTCTTCTAAAATTTTATATGAGGTCTCATATATTGAATAGTGAGAAGAAAGGAAACCGGCGTCGTGCAATGGAGTCAAATGAGATTCAAAAGTTTCAAAGATGTTCTGCAGGGTCCCTCCCTCCCCTCCAAAGTGTTGTAAATTCCAAAATGTTGGTGTCCAACTGTGACAACTGCATCCATTTATTAATATTTGGAGTCCTGCCGATTAGTTCCCTAAATGCTATTATCCATTCACTGGTTTACAGACATTCAGAACTCACAGCACAAGCAGTGTTCAGTCATCTCCCTAAAAACATCCATGCATCGCCTCAGGGAGGCTTACATAAACTGGCTTCTGGGGAGAAGGGGGAGGAAGAAATGGCAAATTGCAAGATCTGCTGGTCTTGGATATAGGTCTCTCCACAGGAGCTTCCAAATTTGTCTTTGTTTATATTCTAGGCTCTGTTGTCCTGGGGCACACAACTAAGGATGAAGAGATTTTTTTTTTGCCATAATTAAAAAAATGTAATTAAGATGTAAAAGAAAGGTTAAGTGAAATACACACAAAAATCTATCAGTGTTCAAAAAGAAATATTTAAACCTTTGTCAATTTAACCATAATCTTTTGTAAACATTTTAGTCCTGGATACAGGAGTTAATAAACCCTAATGGTTCCACACAAGATTTAAAAGAAGTAAGCACAGTAATGATACACATAATTTAAACCCCCAAACTACCCTGCATAACATATCCATTATAATTAATGCAGTCAGTGTTGCTGGGTTGGTATTATTAAGGCAATTGGAAGAGCTTCCTTGCAATGCAGTAGCCCTGGCTCGGAGTCAAATCTCTAGGTTCCAGCCCAGCCCCCACCATGGGTGAGCCCTGTAGGATGTGTAAACAACTGACTTCTCTAAACCTCTGTTTTCTTGAAAAAGTTAATTATAAGGATATGTTCAATGTGATGATTGTGTAAAAATTAAAACAACTATAAAATTCCTCTACAATTCAGTCTACCCTACACACAGGCCCCTTTCTTCTTTAAGAACTACATAATACATTTTTAATAAGAAAAGCCATAATTGATCAGAATAATTATCCAGGGAGTATATCAATTTACTGTGGATACTAGGAGTACAGCCTACATGATACTAGGCAGGAAAGAGTTAAGTGGAACATAGCTTGGAATCCCAGGGGGAGAGGGAAAGGGAGGGAGGAGGGAAACAAGGGTTTTAATAGACTCTGGGGGGCCAGCCCCGGAGCTATGCAGAGCTCAGTGGTGTTTCTTCCAGATCCAGCCAGTCAGGAAGTGATTCTCATGAAGTTTATTTTGCCCTGTTCTCTTTATCCTGTGACACAGTAGGAAACCCAGGACCCTGAATGCTCACAAGAAAGATGCCAGTATTTTCTGGAATCTTATAGAAAAAAACGAGTTCCATGCCCCATACCACATAATAAGGAAATAAACCTTGCTAACCATCTCATTTATTTATTTATTTTTCTAACCATCTCATTTAAATAGCCTGACTTATACTCAGCTTTGAGCACTTGCCCAGGTAAAGACTAAGTGACCCGATAATACAAACTAAATTCTGTTTCATTCAGGTCCTAGTCCTTTAAAACTTTAAAAATACTCTGAGATTTATGCAAAAGTATGCTCTCTCTTTCTGTATCTGTGTCTCTGTGTGTGTCTCTCTCTGTCTCTGTCTCTGTGTCTGTCTCCATCTCCCTGTCTCTCTGTCTGTCTCTCTCTCTTTCTCTCTCTCTCTCTCTCTCTCTCTCTCTCTCTCTCTCACACACACACACACACACACACACACACACACACACACACACACAACCACCCCTCATGTACCACATGTTTGCACCTGTTGGACAACATAAGGAAAGAAACTTAGACTCCATTGGAAGAGAGAGAGTCCCCAGTCAGTCTGTTGTCACCATATGTTTAATGCAGAGAATTGAGAAAATATATATCAGAACTTTATTACATAACATTGCAAATCTGTCACATATACTTATGCATGTCAAGTTTGTAACATGAACAGAATTTCCTCTTATTCTTTTGGCCAGTATTTATTTTTCTCTTAGCTAGAAGAGAGCACAGGCTTTGTGTGTATTCTTCACCTTTAGACTTTTGACTGCCTGACATTTAGTATGTGCTCAATAAATATTTGCTGACTGAATGAACAAACAAGCATTGTCAGATCTAAAGGAGACTGCTGTAAACCCAAAGGAGCTACAATATGGAAATTGGTGAGAGTCAACTTCTAGAGAACAGAACAGCTTAATGAGTAGATGAAAATATTATGTATTATGGTTTCAATTATTTATATTTAAATTTTTATGGGTTTTCTGTTTTATTAAACTAAGCATTTATATTATTATATATATATATATATATATATTCCGTTCTCTTATCCATTACAGTCAAGACTTTTACATACAGAATAAACCAAGAGGGTTTTTTTGTTTTATTTTATTTCTTGTGTTTTGAGACACTGTCTTCACATAGCCCCAGCTGGCCTGGAACTAGGTATGTAGACTACGTTGGCTGGCCTCTAACAGAGTTCGGTCTCCCTCTACCTCCAGAGTACTGGGATTAAAGGCACCTGCCGCCACACCCAGTCAATGTTTTAGTAAATTCTGCCCTAACTAGGTCTGTTTTCAGTGGCTCATTCAAGCCTGATGAGTCAAGGCATGTTTTCTAACTAGTATGTTAGCCTGTTAAAAGTTACTTCTGTGCAAGATAAAACAATGCTTACATTCATATAGTTATCTTGCTACACTGGGATATAAGTAACCAAATCCCTAACTTTTAGATGTAAAAATAGATTGATGACTTGGGAATTCAGTTCAGCTGATCTTATGCTGTGATGTTTTCCATCTATTCTCCTACCATCCCATGATTCCATTTTTCTTCAAAATAATGCCATCTGCTTTTTCACATAACCTATTGCAAGAATCAAGATCGGCAAAAATGTTATTATCTATCTCCTACAAAAAATAATCTAACACCAAAATCTTATCTTCATTAATAGAATGACTTTTCTGTCATCCTTTCTAAGTTCAAATATTTTCTCTGCTTCATTCTCCTTAGTCATAACCTTACAAGGAGTGGTGCTGGCTGGCCTGGGATTTCCTTTCACAGAAACAACAGTTTCCTCCCCTACTGGGTCATGCTTGTTTAATCACTGAGTAGCTTTTTTTTTTAATCATAACTTCCAGTGGGCACTGCAGGCACTGGAAGGAGACCCTCCAACTTGTAGTCACTGCCTGACATCAATAGTTGCCATTTAGAAAGGAGTTTGACTAATAATCTCCTAAATTTCTCTTTATTAGTAACAAAATTTTAGAATATAGTCTAACATCAAAAATATTTTTTATTATTAATGCATATGCTAGCATATATTTGTCCAAACTGATATCAAATACACAACAGAGAGAGAGAATGTTGATGTAAAATATTGATTCTGGGAGATCTGATCATCAGCACAGGTTGTGCACATTGTACACAGTGTAAATTGTAATAAATGTTCTATCTGTCCAGTGGGGAATGTTGACAGTAGGGGTGGGCTCTATGTGTGAGGGCAGGGTATAGGAAAACTCTGTAGTTTGCACTCAGTTATCCTATAAGCCTCAAAAAGTTCCAAAAAATACTCAATTAAAATATAGTGTGAGCTAGGAAGACAGCTCAGTTGGTCTCCTGCTTTTCCCACAAGCATGAACACCCGAGTTTAATCCTCAAACCCATCTAAAAAGTCAGGTGTGGTGAGCATGTATTTAAAATCATAGTGTTGCAGAGAGAAGATAAATAAATGACTGGGACTTAGTGGTTAGCCAGCCTAACCTAATCGGCAAGCTGCAGGCCAAGGAGCCACTCTGTCTCAAAGCCTAAGATGGACAGTGCCTGAGAAATGACATCCAGACTGTTCTCTGACCTCTACATGCATATATATATATATATATATATATATATATATATGTGCAAGCCTAACTGTACACTCACATGTACACATGCAAATATGCTCACACACATATACATGAACCATATACTGGTATAGGGCATAAATATGGCACTGCACAAGGCATTTTTATATATTTATGAGCATTAATATATATATAAAACCATAACAAAACTGAGATAGCATTATAGATGTTTCCAAACTTACAGTGTTATATTCCAATAAACCCATCATGAGGTGATAATATCAAGTCAAAATTGCATTTATTACACATAACCTACGAATTCTTGCAGCTTAGCAACACAGCTGTACACTGCACAATCTACAATTGTTTGTCTTTCTGATCACGAGTGACTGAAAGCTCTAAATTGCTGCTGTTGACAAGCCTAGCAGAAGAGGATTATACTATAGATCCTTAGCCTTGAAGAACAAATAGGAGAATTCAAGCTGTGGTTTCTACTGAATAGGTATGCATTTTACACCACCATAAATGGACAAATTACAAGTATAACAATGGTAAATCGAGGACCATCCATATCTTATCCCTTTTTTTATTTTATTTATCATTTTTATTTTATTTGTATGAGTGTATGGCCTGCATGTATGCAAGTGCACCCATGTCATGCACTGCCCACAGAGGTCAGAAAAAGGTGTTGGATCCCATAGAACTGGAGTTATAGGTGGTTGTTAACTGCCTTGTGAGTGTTGGGAATTGAACCCTGGTCCTCTGCAAGAGTAGCCTGTACTCTTAACCCCTGAGCCATCTCTCCAGCTCCCTCATATCCCCTGGTGAATCATGAGAAGTCAGCTGAGAAGTCATCTAACCCTGAACATTCTGTCAGCACTGCCCTGCTTGCTCACCTTTTTTGTTTTATTTATTTATTTATTTATTTATTTATTTTTATTTTTATTTATTTATTTTTTTGGGGGGGGGTCTTTTCGAGACAGGGTCTCCCTCTAGCCCTGGCTGTCCTGGAATTCACTCTGTAGACCAGGCTGGCCTTGAACTCACAAATATCCGCCTCCCTCTGCTCCCAAGTGCTAGGATTAAAGGTGTGCACCACCACGCCCAGCTTTTTTCTTTTTCTTTTTCTTTTTCTTTTTTTTTCACCTCTTAGTTCAATGGAATCATGCTCCAAACTCCCATTCCTTCCTTCCACACCAAGCATGGTTCTTTAAACTGTCAGCTGTAGATGTTTGTTTCCTGGAAGTCCTGGACATTCTACATGAAGGTTTACATAGAAAATATATATTAAAATCTCTTCGTGTGTCACTGTAGAGACAGTGGAACTGAACTTTCCTGTCGTTGTTCTCAGTAAAGAGGAATGGTAAGGAGTCCCTTGAAGTGTTCATTTGCATTAGGGCCATCAAACAGCAGTGCTGATTCTTGGTACCTGCCTAATTCTGAGAAGGCACACACGTTTTTGTCATTGATCTGACAAACTAGTTCCCAGGTGATCTCAAGTTCTTTTTTTTTTTTTTTTCTTGTCTTTTGTTTTTTTCTTTTTGAGACAGTCTCCTTCATGTGTTTGAAGAAGTTAAAAATGACAAATATAATTTTTATCATGGTTTTGCAAACAAATAGTAAATAAATGTTACTTTTCTCCCAGCTTGGTTATTTTTCAGACATCATAAGATTTTTTTATTTTTATTTTATTATTTCTTTGATCTTTTGGAAACAAGGTCTCCCTATAGACCCAGCTGACCTGGAACTCACTCTGTAGACCAGGCTAGCTTTGAACTTGAGGAGATCTGCCTGCCTCTGCATCCTGATTGCTGGGACTAAAGGATTGTGCCAGCACGCCTGGTGATCCCACATTCTTTGGGATTTTTTTTTAACTTTCTTTTAAAATTATTTCCTCCTCTGAAAATTATCTAATAAAGTCTATCATTTTCTAAAACAAAAAAAAATCAGCATACTTTTAAAATTATAATAAGGAAAAGAGATCTCCAAATGGTATAGATAAGTGTAGTGATATAGGCCAGAAAATTTCCAAAGACTGTAAGTTATTGCTCTCAGTGTTCCAACCCCTTTCAGGAAAGTGAGTTTCATGAAAACTATTACCAAAGATAAAGTTAGAGCTAATATAGACTTATATTTTGAATGTATCGCCTGCCCCTGATACAGCTACAAGAATCTGGCAGAATACAAAGGAACGTGGAGGAATTAGGAAGACTTTCAAAAACAGAAAAATAACACTAAGAGGGAAAGAGGTACTGAAGTCAGGTTTTGATGGGAATAGAATCTGAAAGGAATAATGCTGGTATCTGCAGGAAACTTACATGTATTAATGACTAATGAATCAGAAATGTCAACAGGACAGGACAAACAAGAACTACTCCCTAATGAAATTTTGGGAACAACTGTTTTCTGTATTTTATAAATCTTTCTTTTCCTATTTAAATTGGAAAGGTGTTTGATAATAAATAAATGTAGAAAAGTATTTAAATGTAAAATAGGAGACTGGTGGTAAATTCAGAATGCAATATAATTGACCATTAAAAAAAGAGAGACCTTCTCTTATCCAAAATATCAATAAGGAAATAATTTGCATTCTCTGTGCATGTTTCAAAAAATGTAGAGGAGTGTTTACTTAAAATAATGTTGGTCTTCACTGTTGAGGTTTAAGGGAGAGACAAAATATAGAATCGCTGTGCTCAGGAAACACACAGTGGCTGCATTGTGTTCTTTCAAGTTGCATAACCACTTTGAAAGAAGTTTCCTTTTCTTTATCAACAAAGAAGAATTTTTGGCACTGCCAGGATCTTCCACCATTTGGCTCCACAGACTTCAAGCCCTCCTGTTGATGGTTTGCTAGTTTCTGAAGAATGTGCTCATCTCTTTAGAGATAATCCCCCAGATCTGGAAAGCTATCTCATTTCACTTGATGGGAATAAAGTGAATTACCTTGCCTGTATGTCAGCTGATACTGGTGTCATAGAAACCCAAAGGGGTTGGGTTGGACGTGGGGCTGGCAAGAAAAGATTGCTGTTCAGGGGAGCTTATGCGCTGTATTTGTTTGTATAGACTATGAGTCTTAATCTTTTGTACATAGCATTTTTTGCTGTGAAAATTGGTTATTGAGGATGCAGTCAGCATCTGATATTCCACATAGTATGTATGATCATTGAAATGCAGAAGGGGTCCCAGGTGATATGCCCAGTACGTACTTACATTTGCTTTTGGAAACAACCCAACACACTTGATACTATGTTTTTCTCCATCTCCTGGTGAAAACACAAACACATAAAAACCAAATCTCTTTACTAAAGTCATTCAGCTTAGAAAGAGGCACAGACAAGCAGAGATGCAGACACTATCAGAAATATACAGGGCATGTGACATTACCAATACCCACTCTGCTACACTCTCTTCAACATGAATTAGAAATATACACATCACTCAACTGACTAGTGGATAGAGAAAATGTGGTACAACTGCACAATGGAGTTCTATGCAGCAGTAAAAAAAGATGATATCATGAACTTTGCAGGTAAATGGCTGGAGCTAGAAGATATCATGCTGAGTGAAGTTACACAGTCCCAGAAAAACAAAGACGAATGGTATCCCTCATCTGTGGATGCTAGCACCAATCACCTAATTGTATGGCAAACCAAGCAACGTTAATGTGATCTGAAAACAACTGTGTTCTTATATTGTGAATCCCTTAAAAAATAAATAAATAAATAAATGTTTTAAAAAGAAAAAAAAGAAATATACACATTACTGGTTGAACCAACAAAGTATAAATACAAGTAGTTTTTCTTTGCTAGTTTGGTGACACTGATGGGCACAATAGTTATAGAGTTTTTTTTTCGATGAAGTTAATCAATTTTAATTAATCAGTTCTTCCTTATCCTTTGCATGGACTAGTAGAGTCTTACTACCTAAGTAAGCAAATAAAGATGGGAGAGGAAAATGTATATATTCTAGTCCATTCTGCTCTAGCTTCCATTGAAATTCATAAACACATTATAAAATGATCCCAGTTGTTAGGATAACACATGGTTGGCAGACAAACATCAAACATTGCATGATTAAAACCAACTATGTCAAAACAAGTTAATTTTCAATGAAATACACTTACCTTAGGCATGATTATATATTTTAAATTATTTTTAAAGATACGTTACTAAATATATTTTGAATAGGTTTTTACTATAAAACAAAATATTTTGAAGCCATTGTAATTGAATTCTATTTTTTTCATATGGTGGGAGACATTTGTTAGGATTGATAAATATTGACAGAAGTATATACTGCCTTCTTTATATATCAGAAATTGTCTTATGCAATTTGGGCTACTATAACAAAACTCCATAGACTGGGTGGCTTCAGTAATTACCTATTGTTTCCTACACTTCTTGGAGGTAGGAAAAGTTCTGGTGAACTTGGTTCTTAGTGAGGCTTACTTCCTGGCTTGTGTGTGCCTGTTTTCTCATCCTATGCTCACATCGGCCTTGGTGTAGGAGCATGGAAACATTCCACGAATCCTTCTTTGTAAAGAAAGCAGTGATCTCACCACAAAGTTCCTGTCCCTATGATTTCATTACTAACTGCTTCCTAAGGGCCTCAGCACCATGAAGCTTCATGTTGAAGACTCAGGTATGTGAATCTGGGAGGGAAACACACACTTCCATGAACTAATTTTCATTTAGTCAATATTCAATTATAATGTGACACAGAACCTATGTGAGAAGAAAAAAGACTCTTATCTTCAACATTCAGTTCATCCACCCCCAAAAGGATCCAGGAAAGGATTTCTACCACGAAGAAAAAACAAGGACTGAATGGTAGTAACCTGTGCTACTTGAGGAATGCACATGAGTCTTTCTAAGAAAGAAGGAAAAAGTCAGAAAGGCTATAAAGAAAGAAGAAGGCAGGGTAGGAGTGTAAGACAGCAAAGAAAACCTGAGAGGAAATAGAGCAATCAGAAGCAAGGAGGGTTGAAGAGAGATGGAAAAGCCCAAGAAAAAGAGGAAGACAGAAGACTTTTACTTTCTCAACATTCACATCTTTAGCTAGACACTCAAAGAGTAAGAACTAGGGGCTAGAGAGATGGCTCAAAGGTTGAGAGTGGATAGTGTTCTTCCAGTAGACCTGAGTTTGATTCCCAATACTCACATTGAGCAGTTTATAACTGCCTATATAACTCTAGCTTCAGGGAGATCTGACTCAGCATGCATATAACCATACATAATTAAAAATACACATAATTAAAAATATATTAATAAATGCAGGGTGTAGGCTTTCATTGTAACTAATTTAATATAATTGATCTTCCATACAGTTTAGGCTACAGATTCCAGCTACCTAATGATTTCAATGTCCTTCTACTGCAAGAAACAATATCTGTCTTCTTCATGAATAAAATTCTCATTCTGATGAAGCTGGATAGAGTTAGACCATTCACTGTCAATTCTATCTTCTTTGGGTCTTTACTACCTCAAATTATAGATGTAAGTAACTTTTCAAATAGGTGAGGAGCTGTTTAACTGTAGCTTGCCACCCACCTATAACCCTCTTTTACAAAATGTGAATGAAAAATAACATATTCTCAGTGGCTGACTGTAAACATAAAGAACTTGTTAAAAAGAAAACCAACAAAAATGTTTATGTAATTTGGATGGGAACACAACTGAAATAGTATTTTAGGCTGTTATTTAAACACTGGATAAAACAGATTTGCTGAGAAGGTTCATGTGTGAGATGTGTATTTGTGCATTTATCTATACCATTGATAAATAAGATCAAGAGACCTAAAGATACTCTGACTTGGTGACAGCTGTGGAGCTAATTTTTGGCTTCTAATATTGAAACAGTGTAAATTCCAGTAGAAAAGAGTTTTCTCTGACCTTGAGGGTAGGGGAGCAGTAATTGGGTCTAATGGAATCACTTGAGAAGATGCTAGATCTATCAGAAAAAAACTTCTTCCCAATGAAAACAATCAGATAATGGAATCACCTCCCAGGAGAAATGTAAAAAACCCAGCACTGAGGACATATAGAACTCAGTTGTCCACCAGAGGACATTCCACTGTCTCAGCTTTTATGTCACTTTATGCCCCAGTGTGTTAATATTTTATCTGATGAAATATATTCAAATCTCTCCAACAAAGACTATGCACATAGAAAGACTATATTGCATACATAATAGAAAATATGGGCATACATATATTAGTTTCTCTAGATATAGTGCATTTATGTCAGCATGTAGAAAGACAATAGAGAGATGACAGATGGATACAGAGACAATAGATAGATAGATAGATAGATGATTGATAGATATGCATATATATATATATATATATATATATATGTAGACATACAGGCAGGCAGACAGACAGCTGATAAACAAGAAAAAGGAGGGAAGAGAAAGAAAATCAGATTGCAGACATGTAAATTTCTAAATTCTTATTTTTAAACTTTAAGTTAAAAAATGCATTAAATGTTTGGATGGTATGTTAATCCATGAATTACATTTTTTTCCTGTTCAATATGACAGGGTCTTACTGTGGCTTATAGCATCTCCTAACCTGTAGAGGATGTAAGCTTGTGGCATCAGCCGTGAGTTATTCCTCCAAGGAGAGAGCCAATAGCCAATTAGATTTGGGATATACAGGCATATGGCTGCCTCTGCTGCACAGTATTTCCAGGTAGGTGAGGTGTAGCTGGTGCTGACGGTGGAGTCTTGCTTGACTCAAGGAGACCCGTATTTGCTTTATTGGTTTTGCTTCTCATCCACCTGTGCCCCTTTTCTAAGCCTAGGGAACAATCTGCGGAAGAGGGGGCGTGGTAGAATGTAAGGGCTGTGATTAGTGTGAATGGTGAAACTACAGCAATATAGTCTGGACACTCATTTGATCAACTTGATTGAACATACAAGCCCCCCCCCCCACTGGATGGTGGGACTGGGGGGGTTTGGGCACAACAGCCTGCAAATTGGTTTTACATGAGGGATGCTTGTAATCATAAATTATCATTTATTGCTAAAAATTGAAAAAAAACTGAGAGAAAGATGCAGGACAGTTATGGCAGAATGCATGATCTGGGATGGGGTGGGGTGAGATGGGGGGAAGGGAAAGGGAAATATGCCTGAACTGAATTGGAAAATGATGTATGAATTACACAAAGCATCAATTTAAAAAAAAGCATTAAGGGCTGGAGAGATGCCCTGGCGGTTGGGAGCGCCGATCGCTCTTGCAGAGGACCCGGGTTCGATCCCCAGCACCCACATGGCGGCCGAGAGCCGTCTGAAACTCCAATTCCAGGAGAACTCCAGTTCCAGGGGAGTCCGATGCCCTCTTCTGACCTCCGCGGCGTTTCACGTCATGGGTGCACAGACTTGCATGCAGACAATACATTCATACACATACAGAAATAAATAAATAAAAAAGAAAAAAATTTTAAAAAAGCATTAAATGTTGTGGCTGGTAGATATTAAGAAATATGTTAAGAATGCAAATCTCTCCGTTTTCTTATCATACTTAGTGTAGTGCCCAATATCAGAAGGCACCTGTTATGTTTCTTTTTGGTTAGTGTTGTTGCTTTTGAAATTAAATCCAACAATTAATCTAAAATTCCAATAAGAACAAAAATGAAAGTTAGGTGAGAAATTAAAACTCTCCATCAGAACTGAAGGTTCTAAGACTTAAGTTTTTCTTGAGGAAAGGACAATCACTCAGAAAACCTATGTCACCATGGAATGACAGAGCCACTTCCTAAGAGTAGACCACAGTATCAGTGTTGCCAAATATATCAACAACTGGCTGACTGTTGAACACCGTGTTTATCTAATGGACCATAACTGACAGTGAGAAGCAGCACAGTGGGAGATAGCTATCTCCGAAAGTGTTTTCCAAACCAATACTTCCTTTTTGTTCTTTCTTTTTCAATTAAGGGAAAGGAGGTTATTAAAGCAAGACAGATACAAGAGCAGTGTTTAGAAATCTCCTCTAAAACGGTTTCTTTTTGCTGAAATGTCACATTTTTATGTCTTCATGCAAGAGCTGTCCTAACACAGAGGAAGGAGCCCCCACTGAGTGAAGTTTATACTGAACACACAATCAAAACCATCATGACTTGCATGGAGATCTTCCTAAAGACTCTGGAGAGAAATTCTTAACTTTCCTTCTCTACACAATGAAACAATTCAAAACTAAGGATCAGGATGTGGCCAAGAGGGATTTTATGTAACTGCTTTTAAGAAAACTAATTTTTCTCAAAGCACTACATGTGGTTTAATATCAGATATAAAACATGGTTGTTACAAAATGTTCAGAATACAAGTAAGTTAAAAGGAGAAAAAAATTGGGGTTTATATTTTTCTATATATATTTTCTGATATGTTCTGAAAACAGATATTTTTATTTTTTAAGGTTCTATAACTTTATTGCATCATGCGGCTACCAAGAATATTAAATTCAAGAAGTAATGCTATTGTTTTCAAAACCATTGAATTTGAGTCATAAAATTTTAGTTAAGACAAGAATTTCAAAGAAAATATAAATCAAAACCTTTGTTCAGATTACAAAAGAATGATATTAAAAGACTTGACCAAAGTTTTGTAACTAGATACAGACTTAAATTGAAGTCCTCTAATTCCCAATATTATTTTCTTTCTTTCACTAAGCTGTTTTGTTTTTGTTTTGTTTTATTCTTTCATTTTTTTGGGGGGGGGGGGACTGCATCTTTTTTTTCTCATAGAGCCACTATGGAAAGCAGTGTGGAGAACCCTTGGAAGACTCAGAGTGAACTTGCCACTTGACCCAACCATTCCATTCCTTGGTATATACCCACAAGACTCATCTTACCACAGAGATACATGCACAGCCTTGTTTATTGCAGCTCTCTTCACAATAGCAAGGAGCTGGAACCAACCCAAGTGCCCCTCAACTGAAGAGTTGATTGAGAAAATGTGGTACATCTACACAATGGAGTTCTATGCAATGGTAAAGAAAGATGACATCATGAACTTTGCAGGTAAATGGATGGAGCTGGAATATATCATACTGAGTGAGGTAACACAGTCCCAGAAAAACAAACAAGGAGTGATATCCCTCATCCGTGGATGCTAACGCCAATTACCTAATTGTATGGCAAACTGAGCAATGTCAATGTGATCTGAAAACAATTGGGGTCTTATATTGTAGAAAAAAATAAACAAATTTAAAAAAGAAAACAGATATTTTAAAACAAATAGGAGCATTATATATATATATATCATCTTGCTGTTTCATATAGTAATTTTAAAGCAAAGTATACTGTCAATATTACAAGTAAAATTATTTTTCATACTATTTTTCTGTTCCCTTTTAAATACTAGTTGATGCTCTGTTGCATTCTGCACCCTTCACTGACTTAACCAGTCTTCTAGCATTGTTATCAAATGTTTGTGCTTATTACGAGTTCTGTGATGTGTACTCTGACCTTGTACTTTGATGCATGTCATAAATATTTCCCTAGAGTGACGCTCTTGAAGTATGTCAAAGGAAGAATGAAACTCCAAGACTGTGATATATTTATTTAAAATATCTTATAAGATGTTTGTAATTATTTTCCTTTCTACCAGGAAGTGTTTATTATACTTTTAGATGGAGTCATGCTCAGGGTGTGTTTCCTTTCTGCTTCCATGAACTGTAAATTATGCTTTAGAGTTGCATTCATGGGTCCCTGCTTCATTGGTTAATATTAAATAAGCCATCCTGCCACACTGATTTGATGTGCTGTGTCACAAAATTATTAATACACACTATCTGTTGATTGAATCTGTAAAGTAATTATAGAGTTCTTGCATGTCTCAAAAAAAAAAAACCCAGAAATCACATTTATTTCACCTAATAAGTAAAGTTAAGCATCTTCTCCTCCATAATTTTCTATTTTCAATTAAAAAGAAAACTGTAAATATTAATATCCCCCAGAAAACTGTCATCCATGAAAGAGTCCAGAAATTGACAAATCGCAGTCAGTGATTATGCTGCACTCACAGACATGAGGAGCAGCGCTGCTGAAGAAAGGGTTTCCCTTCCCTATCTGATGGTCTGACTCTCAAAGTGATAAGTCCAGACCAACAGGATCTCCTGGGAACTTGATAGAACAGCAGCCTGTGCATTAATAAGCCCTTCCGGTGGCACTCCTGCACACGAAAGAATGAAAACCTCTGATTTTAAAGAACTTTGTCAGGAAGAACCCAATAGAATACCATGATAACTGTACATTGTCTTAGAGCCATCTTTACTAGATTATTCAGGATAAATCTTTATCTGTTTGCCTTTCCCCCGTTTATTGTGTATGTATTCATTTATTGAACACTTTTAACATATCTAGAATATAAATATTGAATAAGTTAAATCACTTTCCTTCAAACACTTTACACTTTGTATAAACACATGAGTCATCTTGTTCTACCTTTTAGGAACTTACAGAAACATAATAGGAAAGAAAACCAGGCCATTAGTTTTTTTTCATTTATTATGTTTTGTTTTCATCAACTTGACTAGTTAACTAATGTACAGTATTCTCCTTCTTAAAACATAAGCTTTTGATTGATTAAAGAATAATTCCGTAGTGGGGGACTAGAGAGATTGCTCCATGGTTAAGAACACTGGCTGCTCTTGCAGCAGACCTGAATTGGATTCCTAGCACCACATGACAGCTAATAACTGTCTATAATTCTAGTTCCTGGAGATTCAATACCTTCTTCTGACCTCCACAGGCACAACGCAGCACAGGTGCATTTATACACAATACACTCATTCACATAAAAAAATAAAAATAAACTAAATAAAATGTTTTTTCAAAAATTCCAGAGTAAAGAATTGCTGTTTTCTTGGTTTTGATTGCTGATGAAAACAGACGTAATACCTGGTCTCTGTGGAGTCTTGAATATTTCCAAGCAAGCATTGATTAACCCTTCAACCATATCTATCTAACCGCTTCTATAAATGAATATAATGACTGATAAATGAATATATGACATATCATTCCTGGCTATGGGTGTCTTAAAATTTTATGGGGTAAATAATAAATGCTAAAATAGTATTTATCGAAATGGCAAATAATGGAAAAAATTTCTAGGCTCTCGGAGAAAAAGCCATAGCCTAGATGTTTGGGGCAAGTGCTTCAGATTTTGGTCTTAAGTTGTAGAAACTGCCAAAGAAAGGAGATATGAAATGGTTCTGGGGTGCCTTTGCAAAGGTGTTTCAATAGGTCAAGTCCAAAGGACTAAGTGGTGAGGCATTACTTCAGCCTTCTTAGGGTAGTGCCCTAGAAAATGAGTGTTTAAACCAAATCACACTCTTAAGAACTAAGTAAAGATTTTATCTTTATCCTAGAGATATTGGAAAACTATTTAAGGATTTTACCAGAAGAGAATGATGTGAGATCTGTGCAGTCCCCATGGGGCTTGCTCATTGTGCTGGATAGCTTTAGTGTTAAGTTGACACACCTGGGTTGAGGGAGCCTCAGTTGGGGAACTGGCTCCATTGGGTTGGCCTGTGGCCACATCTGTGGAGTATTGTCTTGATTGTCGGGCAATGTGAGGCTCCCTCAACCCAGGTGTGTCAAGTTGACACTAAAGCTATCCAGCACACTCATTGTAGTAGAATGTTGTAGGTAATGGTGTATTTTGGAGAGAAGTTATTTCCTTTATCAGTGTATGCTGTCTAAGACTGAGAATGAGGTTGAAATTTTACATATGTGTGAATGAACAATTAAGATGATTTTGTGTGGAATAATTTTTCAGCAGTTTGTTATACTAAGGGAGTATTCATTAATTTTATTTTGTGAAGGGTTGTTTTTACATTCGTGGTTATCCATGTGTGACTATGTGTTATAGGTGCGGCACATTTTTTTTCTGTTTTATATTTGCTTTTCAATTTTGTTTATAGAAATTCTTGACCCAAATAAAATCCAAAAACTTTTAAAAAATCCAAAATAGCATGCAAGAGATAGCACAAAGATAAGACAACTATTTTCAAAAAGTATTTTATTATTTTTATTTTATGTGTATAAGTGCTATAATTCTTATATGTATAATATATATTAATATATAATAATTATAATACTTTATCTCCATCTGTGCAGGCAGTGCCACAGAGGTCGAAGACAGTGTCTATCACCAAGAGCTGTAGTCTCATGGTTGTTAGCTGCCATGTGGATGCTGGGAATCACACCTAGATCCTCTGCAAGAGCAGCAAGGCTGAGCTATCTCTCCAGTCCCCAGTATTTTTTAAAATTAGACAGAGTGAGGAGACATTATAAGCCACACGAAGACCCTGTCATACTACAGAAGAAAATGTAATTCATGATTAGCTACCATCCAAACATCTGTGTCTATACCAAGTAACCACATAACAATTAGAACTGTTTAAATCCTATATATCTAATTTTTTTGTTTTATTATGGATGAATTTTTTTTTTTTTTTGTATATTTTAGTACTGTTTTACTTTTCTAATTGCTGTGCTTCATTGGTAGGATTGAGAGGTTATGCCCGGACAAGCTGGCAGCCCATGAAGAAAACAACCAGAATTGACTAGAGACCAAGACAACAGCTCCAGAGAAAGTAGACTGTTTTGCTTCTCATCCACCTGTGCCCCTTTTCTAAGCCTAGGGAACAATCTGTGGAAGAGGGGGCGTGGTAGAATGTAAGGGCTACGATTGGGGTGAATGGTGAAACTACAACAATATAGACTGGACACTCATTTGATCAACTTGATTGAACATACAAGCCCTCCCCTGCTGGATGGTGAGACCCATGAGCTGTGTGGGTTTGGGCACAACTGCTCGTAAATTGGTTTTACATGAAGGATGCTTGTACTCACAGATTATCACCTACTGTTAAAAAAAAATGAAAACAAAAACAAAAACAAAAAAAAACAGAGAAAGACGCAGAAAAGTTATGGCAGAATGCATGATCTGGGATGGGTAGGGGTGGGGTGGGGGGAAGGGAAGGGGATATATGCCTGAACTGAATTGGAAAATGATGTATGAAATACACAAAACATCAATAAAAAATAAAATAAAAATAAAAATAATAATAAAATAAAATTAGCCGGAGTGGACACAGAGTCATGGATCAGGAGGAAGCCCAATAAGGCAGTGGCAAGGGGAGATAACCGAAAACACGGAGTCTAACAAGTTGGCAATTACAATGAAGGAAAGCCTAGGATAATTGGAAGCTTTATCTCTGGGAGAAGAGAAGGGCCAGATGAGATGGAAGAGGCTGAAAAAAATGGCAACAATTTCAGAGGTTTGGAGGGTGAGTCTGAGTATTACGTGGAGCAAGAAGAATGATCTTGTGTATTTGAAACTGAAATGAAAAAGAACAACCATCATTTTAACAAGAAACACAGTAGGATGAAATAACTGATGAATTTGATTTGTAGTGACACTTTTTTTTTCTCCTCTGAGTCTGAGGCTCTTTCCATGACAAGTGAAGAAACAGCTTCATCTCCATCTTCCCTTCAGGTTCTGCTCAGAGTAAAATGCTTTGCCTGACCACCATTTCCCACCCTTACTTTGCAGTGCTTCCTAGGGCTCTCCAATTTCCACCCAATGACAGGGGCCCAGGATACTTTAAACCCAGTACAGTTTTGTTGTTGTTGTTTGTTTTTTGTTTTTTTGGTGTTTTTGAGACAAGGTCTGCCTATAGCCTCAGCTGGCATGGAACTCACTTTGTAGAACAGGATGGCCTTGAACTCACAGAGATCCGCCTGCCTCTGCCTCCTAGGTGTTGGGATTAAAGGTGTGTGCCACCATGCCTGGATCCCAGTACAGGTTTATGAATGACATAGGGAAGTAAATCCACTTGGCCTCCACCAAAGGAGAGGATCAGACACAAAAGGACACAAGTGGACAGTCATCTCCAAAGTGGTCAGGGAAGAAGTCCAGCAAATATTTCACTCACTCTGAAAAAAAAAAGAATAACAACCAAAGTAAAGTTTTCACAATTCAGTCTGATCTCACTCTCTCATCCATACAAATCCTGCTCAGTCTACAGACAGAAATCCCCTGTCACTTCTTCCACAGACCTCAGTCTGATTCAATGGAGCAGTTCAAGTTCTCCTGTGAGAAATTCTCATTGTTCTTTCTTCATAGCCTTTACCATGACAACAATATTACTTCTATTTATATGACTAAATGAATGTGCTCCACTTGATTCCTCCTGTCCATGTCTATTTTTGTACATCCTTTGTTCATAGGGACCTAGAGCATTGTCAAGCACATAGTAGGTGAAAGTTTGTAAATATTGGTTGAATATATGACTGTTCACTTCCATAAACAAATAAAACGACCTCCCTTCCCCCACCTTTATGGTTTTTTTTTACATAATATTACTTTTGTTCAGATGTTTCTGTGAAGTCCATGTTTTGTTGCTACAATTTCACTCATAGCATTTGCCAAATCAACAATAGAGGACTTTTCTTCCATTACTTTAGTAAAGCCACTACTAGGGCTGAAGAGATGGCTCAGCGGTTAAGAGCTCTGGCTGCTCTTGCAGAGGACCTAGGTTCAGTTCCCAACACCCACATGGTGGCTAATAACCATTCATAGCTCCAGTTCCAGGAGATCCAAACCCTCTTTTGACCTCATTGGGCATTACATGACATGGGTGTACTTACATGCACACAAGCAATACACTCATACACATAAAATAAAAACACATACACAAAAAACAAAAGCCACTACTCTCACTCCATTTGCAACTCCTGCATATACCTGTGTACTGGTTCTGCACACCCCAAGACAATAGAATAAATAAATATGAGAACAAAATCTATTTGGTTTCTTATTATCTTTCCAACTCTGTACAGTGCTTGAAAGAGAGGGGAATATATGTTTATCATTTCTGTGTGGAAACAAATGAAGGAGAAATTAACAGAGCTGAGACACATCAGGGTGAGTGGCCAAAGATAAGTATCCTATCCATGTTAGGTCACTCATAGTTGAAGTAATAAGAAAGGAAGTAACAGGAAGGAGCAGCCAATGAGGTGACAATGTATGCAAAGATGAAGATGTTGCATAGCATGAGTTTTTGTAACCAGACAAGATGACAGCCAAACTTTGGGGGAACTAAATAGCTTGAATGGACAGGGCAACAGAGTCTTTTCAAAATGTGAGAGAATAACAGTGTTTATATGTACTAAATTCTGTTAATTAAATATATGAATGTGACTCTGGGCCAACAGCCCTTGTGAAATACAGGTTAAGATGGGAAGAAGAAACATTGATGGCTCCATATAGTGAATCCACACATTCTCCTCACCAAAGTGGGATCTTCATGAGAGTCAGTATCTCATGTGTTGCTAACTGTCAGCATGTAGAGGTCCTGAACCTTGTATCTATTTCATTGTCTTCTGCTATGTATTGAACTGCATCTCCCCAAAATCCACAGTTCAAAACACTCATTACCTTGGAAAGTGGCTGTATATAGTGACAGAATGTTTTGTGGGTTTTTTTTCTCTTTTCGAGACAGGGTTTTCCTGTAGCCCCAGCTGCCCTGGAACTCACTCTGTAGATCAGGCTGGCCTTGAACTCACAAAGATCCACTTGCCTCTGCCTCCCAAATGTTATGATTAAAGGCATGTGCCACCATGCCCAGCTGCATAATGTTTAAGAAAACAATTAAGAATGGGTAAAGTTTGTGTCATTAAGGTGGATTCTAATCCACTTTAACTGGATTTATAAGAGATTGGGACAAACACACACAAGGAAGAGAGAAGTCACAAGACATCAACTCTGCAGGCAACTTGATCTCACACCCCCATCCCCCAGAAGATCTGTGAGAAAATTACCCTCACCTATGACATTTTACTGTGAAAACCCTAGCAAACAAGTCTATCATCCATTTTAAATTTTTTGCATATGAGCTTGAGAACTAAGTAAAATACTTAATATTCCAAAAAACTTAATTGTTGACTAAATGAGAAAGAACAAAATGTTCAAAATCTACAGCAGGAGATAATAAAAGCAAAGATAAATGTAAAAATATTTAAATGAATTCAATAGAGAAAGTTCGTGAGCAAGAAAAGGATTCTGGGACTGGAGAGTTGGATCACCAAGAGCACTGTAGTCTCTTGCAGAGGACCCAGTTTTGATTCCTAGCACCCACAGGGCACAATCTGATCATCTCCAGTTCCAGGGAAATCTGATACCTTCTTCTGACCTCATCAACCTTACAAGACAGAGTTGCACTTACATATGTGCAGGCAACACACTTGTACACATAAAATAAAATTTAAAAATAGCAGGGGCTGGAGAGATGGCTCAAGGATTAAGAGCACTACCTGCCCTTGAAGAAGACCTGAGTTTGATTCTCAGCACCCACATGGTGGCTAACAAATGTCCAGAACTCCAGTTCCAGGGGATCCAACACCCTCTTCTGACCTCTGTGGGCATTTCAGGACATGAGTACACTTAAATACAAGCAGGCAATACATTAATACACATAAAATTTAAATAAATGAATAAAGTATTAAATAATAATAAAAGAAAAGGATTCTCTAAGAAAATATAACATGCACTTGGGAGGCAGAGGCAGGTGGATCTTTGCGAGTTCAAGGCCAGCCTGGTCTACAGAGTGAGTTCCAGGACAGCTGGGGCTACAGGGAGACCCTGTCTTGAAAAGACCAAAAAATAAAAAAATAAAAAAAAAGAAAATATAACATACATATCACATCATGTAAACCAATCCCTCAGAACAGACCATTTAAACTAATAAAAGAAGAAAGGACACAGTAGAATATCTAGAATAAAAAGTTGCCAAAGAAGTAACAAGCAGTGGAGCTTTTGGAAAAAAGATAGAGATATCAAAAAGATAGAATATAGACATAAAATGACAATTAAACCAGGCATGGTGGCATACACCTTTAATCCCTACACTCAGGAAGCAGAGGCAGGCAGATCTCTATGAGTTCAAGGCCAGCTTGGCCTACAGAATGAATTCCAGGCCAGCTGGCACTACAGGGATACCCTGTCTCAAAAATACAAAAAAAAAAAAATGACAGTTAAAAATGACTTATGGAAGTGATTTTAAAATTGAGCCTAAAATGTAAAGTCAGAGAGCAGAGGAGCAAAGAAAAGAGAAGGTGACTGAAACAGGAGCCATATAACTTGTGAAATGTCCCCAGCAACAGATGAAATTTTAACATAAAATACATTGAACCCACAAATAAAAAGGAAACTCAGAACCAAAATTTAAAATACAGAATGGTTATGCAGAACATAGTAGCACATGCCTTTAATCCCAGCACTTGGGAGGCAGAAGCAGGCAGATCTTTGTGAGACTGAGGCCAGCCTGGTCTACATAGTGAGTTCCAGGCAGGCTGGGACTACAGGGAGACACTATAAAAAATACATAAGTGTTTACAAACAGTAATGAAATGTTTTCTAGCCTACCTTAGCCTCTGTATAACCACCCATTATGTATGAATTCATACTATCTGGCAGAAAGGATAATTCCCGTTTGATATGCTACATATGGTGCATCAATAAGAAAGAGAGCCAGGGACCTTTAAAGGTCTTAAAAATGCTCTACTAAAAGTTGGCAAAGCAATGTCAAAGAGGGCTAGAGCCAGTATAGAAGTGTCTGGGGTATGGAATCCTGAGATTTCTTGCCATTTCTATGGGTGTCACCTGACAGTTGTTCCTAGAAGGAAACAAATGGGGAAAGCAATAATCAGAGCTGAAAATGCAGACCTAGTTAGTATAAGATAAGCATTGTCTTCCCTGTTTGGGTTCTACAGTTGCTAAACAATAACCTGAAAGTATGTTTTTGCATCTCCAATCTGTTTAAGTACAAGGTTATTGTCTAACTTATGGCAGTTAAACATTAATTTTAAACACTCAGTGAGAGATGCATAAAGCAAAGGAAAATGTATTTTACCAGTTCCAACATGAGTCCATCACACAGTTAAGCACAGCTACATTTAACCATTAAAAATTAGTCTCTGTAGAATGCAAATAAGTACTCCTGTTAATATTTTCAGAGAAACTTCTCTAACACTTCAAATGGAATAAAAGTCTATTGATTAACACTTAATTAAAAAGATAAAGCAATCCAGTGTGATTTCACACTTGAAAGAAGAATTATGACAACCTAATTTAATGCCAAAATAAGAACTATATTTTTTAATAGACTAGTATGGGAATTTTAGGGCACACATAACCAATAATAAACATCAAAATGCTTATCATATTGATAGGTCATAATAAATTTTTACAACATTCTGTTACCATGTGAAACCTGAAAATAAATTTGACTAGAAGATACAAAAGCCTGAGTTTCAGTTTGCAGAAGAGGGAAATCAAGTGTTTGAACCATGAAAACTAAAACCGTATTTTAAATTTCCCATCATCAAAGATTCTAATGTTCAGCAGTATACATTTCATAGAACGTATTTTGGTATTTCTTATGTAACAGATCTAAGTAGATTTAGTACCCCAACTGTTTTATACAATTTTTGCCAATTACAGGGTTTTTTAAATTTTATTTATTTTTGTATGTGCATGAATGTACTGTCTGCATGTAGGTTTGTGCACCCATGTTGTGTAATGCTGTGGAGGTCAAAAGAGGGTGTCAGATTTCCCTAGAACTGGTTAAATTAGTTTAATTATTAGGCAAATAACTCATCTTCTTCCTTGAAACTAAAATTATCACTTGGCATGAATTTATTGATGCACTTTGAATTAACGTGTTATTATATTCCATCAATATAAAATATATTAAACACAATGACTTGATTCAAAGGCCAGCAATTCCATGATTGAGGAACAGAGAAAATAGACTTTTACTGCTAATGTAGGCAATACTCCCAAGAGATAACAATGCTTTGTGGTACTTAATTATCATGATGAGGGTGCTGGGAATTCGACCAAAGACCTTAAGCATGCTAAGCTGTAATTATATTTTTAATTTTGCACCTTTATGAAATAAATTTTAAAAGTTTGTGAAGTCCATGTACACATGTAATCCTTAAATCCAGTTCTACAACCGGCTAAAGTCCATCTTTTTATGTGTTTATTGGTGGCACTATAATGAACACACTGGGGTCAAATGAGAAGTTGAAGTCCAACTTGTTGCTCTAGAAGCTCTGGGACACCATCCAGTTAATGATCTATTTGAAGCTAAGGTTTCTTCATGTAAACATTAGTATAACTGTTCTCTATACTGTTTGTTAGCAATGAATAAGAGATGCATCACACAATACTTACTTATTATCGCCAAAATTCTGAATCAATTATAAATCAGATATTCTTAGAAGATGTGTCACAGTGGTTTCTTGTGACTCTAAATTAACTATTTCATCTCTGTTGGCCTCCATTCAGGAAAAACAAGAACAATAATAATAGCACTATAGTTACATAAGCCACACACTACATTCCAGGCAGTATCGCCTCTGTTTCCAACAAATTAACTCATTAAATCCTTAAAATTTATGTGAAAGTTATACTTATTGCCTAGCAGCTTTCCTTGATCATAGTTAACTATCTGTTGAACAAAACTTAAGGGGCTGAAATTGAATATGATTGAAATATAAAATTTGGCCAAACCTAAATATCTTTAATTTACAAGAAAGAAATGTAAGGAAAATAGTACAATCCCTGTGTGAGTAAACTAAATATTACAATGTGTTATATGTATAATTTTTATTAAAAATGAAAGAAGCCAGGTGTGGTGGCACATGCCTTTAATCCCAGCACTGTGGAGGCAGAGGTAGGCAGATCTGTGTGAGTTCAAGGTCAGCCTGTTCTACATAGGGAGTTCCAGGCCAGCTGGAGCTATGGGGAGACCTTGTCTCCAAAATACCAAAAAAAGAAAAGAGCTGGGTATATTAACACATGCCTTTAATGCCTTTAATCTGGACACTCAGGAGGCAGAGGCAGGTGGGTCTCTGTGAGTTCAACCTGGTCTACAGAATGAGTTTCAGGTCAGCTGGGGCTACAGGGAGACCCTGTCTCACAAAAACAGAACAAACAAAAAAAAATAAAAGAAGAACAAAAGTATATTAAAATCAACAACTATGCTCCTGATAAGCATGTGGAACAGTTCGTGCTTTGGGAATTTGCTATTAAACTTAATCTGGAAAATAAAGAAAAGCTTTATGTGTGTTTGCAGAAGGCTTCAAGTTGAAGGATCCATTCTAACTTTTTTATTTAGTGGTGCTTGGCTGCTAATTGGTTAAAGACTCTCTGGAAAGGGCAGTTAACTGGCAGGCAAATTGTGTACTAATAACCAAGGGAGAACCATGATCTGTTTTCAAGATTTAACATCCAGAGTGGCAAGGAGGAATAATTATACTGGAATAAACACACACCCATAAACGCAGAGATCATTTTAAAACATTTAGTGGTAGTGAAGAGTAAATTATTTAACTCTAACCAGGGATAAGAGCCTTTTGGTAGCTATCACTTACTGCTGTAAATCTGCTGAAGTCTGCATTTCCTGGCTGCAGGCTCTGTTTATTTAAAGTCATTCTGAATGCTCTGCTAGAAAGGATTTCAGTGGTGCTGCCAAATACTCACTAGATTAAAAATGTGCTCTGCTGATAACATTTTTATAAACACTGCACACTGAGCAAGAGCAATGTTCTTTAGATATCAATTTGCCGTTCTTCCCCCAGCCAGGCCTCCTGCAATCCACAGGTTAGGTTCAGTCTGGCTGTTCTTGAAGTCCCCATATGGGTTAAGTGGTGAAGTAGGCATCTCAGTCCAATAAAGCTGTAAGAACAATGCATCAGAATGAATGTTGGAATGTCTAAATATTTACTAGGGAAAAAAAAGTCCATAAAACAAAGGAAAGTCTAAGAAAGTTAACAAATGATGTGATTTGGAGAGAAGAAATCCTACTTTTAAAATCTTCCCCTCAATTCTAAAAGCTTGATGTAGCTTTCACTATGATTAAAGTAGTCACGGTTAAGCAACTCTTGAGTTTTCCATTAGCCCCTTAGGCCTATCCTTAGATTCAAGTAACATCAGTTGCACTGAAACACATTTTGTTCACAATGTTAAGTGAGTGTCAGAGAGAGGAGTGGAAGCTGAAAACAGAAGAGTGAGAAAAGGTGAGCATAGGAAGGGAGGACCTAGGATAGATGAAAGTGTATTTCCAGTGAGCTAAAGACAATTGAAACTCAAGCAAGAGGGTCAGACAGAGAGGCTAAAGGGAAGGAAGGTGTGGAAGCAGCAACACAGATAACTGTTAAGACCTCTCTTGTTACACAATCTCTGGACCTCTTCCTGTGGATTTTCCAGATGACTTTCAAACTAGAATTCTCATATTCCAAAGACTGAGGCCTTGACCTTACTTATTCTAGGCCAAACTATCTGTGATAAATTCCTCTTGGAAATAGGGCAGTAGGGGCTTAAGTGTTGTTGCATTTTTTTTAAAAACTCAACATGATTATTTTTTAGCAGTAAACTAAATTTTCCACATAAGGGACCTGGTCACTTTATGCTTTTGACCCTTTCTTTTGCTTTACCCCTTCTGCTTAGGGACACTTTGAATAGCACAAAAGGGTAATTAGCCCAGTCACTGTGAAAAGAATAATATTTCAGAATAAGTTCAAGAAAAGCCCCTTAATTCCTCCCAGGTCTGCAGAACTCCATCTGGTAGCTAATTCATGCTTTTTAATGGAGCCTCAAGTTTAGAATAGGGGTGGCCTCTGTCTTTCAGCAGAGATAATTGAGAAATAGTCATACCTCAATTTACATGTATATAAACAATTTATTTACATGCATGTCTATCTATATATACAAGTACAATAAAAATAACATATCTTAAATGGACAAATTAATTATATTTTTATAAATATAGAACAAGAGACAACTTAAAACAAATAATGAAAGTTAGTTCAGGGCTAGAAAATGATCAGTGCTATTCTTCTAGTGAGTGAATCTGTTTTTTTTCTTTTATCTTTCCTTGAATTTTTAGTTGTTTTTTATTTCCATGAATATCATACATGAGCATAGTTTTTGTACTGTTTCCATCCCTCCTAGTTCCCCTCTAACTCTGCCTATGCCTCCTTCTGCTTTTTCTCAGTGTCTTGTCCTCTTCTTATATACACAGGAGCACCACCAAATGGACTCAGTGTATCACATATACATATATTTGTGATTATATATAAATATATCTATATGTAGCCATAATAATTAATAATTCTGTATCCTTAGAGCACTGGAGTTCCAGAACAGAGACCTGTATATGCTGAGAAATCACTCCACCACTGAGCTACAGCCCCAGCACTACTTAACATATAATATAATCTCCACTGAGCCAAAAATATTGAATATGGGATCTTTATGAGTATACATGGCCTAATTCTTGTCCAATCTTACTACCATCATGAACTTTTATGAATATTAAATACTGTCTTTAGAAAAAAAATCAGTTATTGGGGTTTAGGCTATTTGGCTGAAGGATCCTAGCTAAAGCCACATGCCAACAGGAGAAGGTGAAGCAGGAAGCTTGTAGGAAGCTACAGGAGTTGGATGAATCTCAAGGAATAAGAATCTTGTACACTGAGGCCTTTGTATATATATTATACAAATAAATTAAAAGGAGTTAGTCTATAACAGGGGGACATTGCCCATACTGAACACCATGGGCTAACAAAGAAAAAGCCCATGCCAGGAGTAGATTCCCTCTTCCAAAGCTGCTGTGCTTCATCTTTTACTGTACTCCATTTTTAAAGCAAACTTTATGTTAGTCATGTACCTGTAGAGAAGAATATATTATATAAGGTTTCAGTTCCAGCCATAATTTTAGGTATTTACCAGGCTCTTGAAATGTACCATCTACAGATAAAGGAGGACAACTATCTTTTCCAATTACCCACTAACATTACTAAGGTACAAGTAGTAATCTTCTCCTTTGAAATTTTAAAGCTAGAACTTAATTTTTTGATAAATTTTATTGAGTTTTGCATATTTAATATATAACATCTCAATTAGTTTTAATCAGCGCCTTTATCTTCCCTTCTCCATTGGCCCCTCCCACAGGCCCCTCCATCTGGAATTCATACATTCCGTCATTGGTGTTAAGGCCTAGTGTGCCAAATTAATCTCCCCAGCCATTTCCCAGTGCAGATTCATCCACTGAACTCCAGTCAGCCTAGCCACAGTCCTTTGCTTTAAGAAGCCAGTTCTTCCTCATCCAACAATAAACAACTGTCAATAATTCTTCAGCTAAGATTGGTTCTGTTGCCTATTTCTACAGTTCCATGCTGGGTTTTCATTTGGTTGAGCTTGCATGGGTCTTGTGCATGCTGACATCATTGCTGTAGGTTCATATGAGCAGGATAGGAGCTTGTAGGATTCTATTTCCATATGGTCTTGCATCACCTCTTTGACTCTAACAATTTTTCTGCACCCTCTTCTGCAATATTCCCTGATCCCTGAGGTGAGTGAAGTGGAATGTAGGAGACCTGTCCATGTATCCACACTCTGATCTCCACAGTGTAGCCATTCATGACCTTCTGAGTTCCTGGCACCCTGCTGCCTGAGGGAGCTTCCTTAATGAAAGTTAAGAGATTAATTACCATACACTAAGTCCATTTTTCTATGTTGCATGAGCCTTAGGTATAGAGGTTGCATGGTAGAGGAGTTGCTTAGACTTGGGCAATTCACAGACAATGTCTATATGTGTCCAGTTGTAGGACTTTGTAATAGTCTTCATCTGGTGAAAAATAAGCTTCTTTATGTGACAACCTTGAGAATTTCTCTAAGATATATTTCCTCTCTTGCCATGAATATCTGACTGTGTTTATAGTACCACACATGAGTTTCCTCCCATTGGGTGAGTTTTAAGTCCAATTAGTTAGCCATTTATTGCACCCAAGATAAAAGTGCCATTACTGTCCCAATATATGTTTTGCTGGACATTGATGTGGATTATTTGGTCTTAAAGCTGGTGTTGGATGATGGATTCCTGTTCTTCCTTAATAGCTTGCATATTACTCTCCAAAGCTATGAGAGCTAGCCTTCATAGGAGGTGGCTTCCAGGTCCGCTCCAGCTCCATTGTTAAAGCCTAGAACTTTATATCTTTCTTTCGTATTGTACTGTAAGTTTGTGGGAAGACTTTGCAATGATTGATCTTTAGCAAGATTCACACAGTAGCTATATAAAAAGTGTTTGGATAAAATGAAAGGATGAGTATTGAAACAAATGATATTCTAATTATTATAAAGTATGGTAAGAATAATTACTCAATTATTTTTTTTAATTTTATTTATTTTGAATGTGTATGAATGTACTATCTGCATATAGGTTTGTGCACCCATGTCGTGCAATTCCACAAGGTCAGAAGAGGGTGTTGGATTCCCCTGGAACTGGAATTAAAGACGGTTCTCAGCTGCCATGTGGGTGCTGGGGATCGAACCCAGGTCCTCTGCAAGAGCACTAGGCCATCTCTCCAGCCCCATAATTTGTCAATTCTTACTACAGTATTTTTAAATTTTTGCATCGGCATGAATAAGATCTTCATATAAATTTGATTGCTTTATCATGCCTACCTAGAGGTGTCAGCTTGACTGACTATAATAAAATACATTAGGAAAAGCTATTAATGAAGAAGAGAGGTTTATTTAATAATTCTGGAGGTTCAACATCCAAAGGACATAGAATAAGCCCCAGAGTGCAAGCTTACCCTTAGCTATAATCAGCTCATACTATATAGCAGTGATGGAAACACATGCAGGAGCAAAAAGTTTATATTCAGATCTGAGAGAGAGAGAGAGAGAGAGAGAGAGAGAGAGAGAGAGAGAGAGAGAGAGAGACTGAGAGAGAGAGAGTTAGATGGGGCCAGGTTTTCTCCTTTTATAACAACAATCTCATGAGAACTAAAGATAATAAAATATTCCTTTGGGGATTGTTTCCCATGACCTAAGGACCTTTCTGAGCCATACTTCTTAAAGGTTCCACTTTATCAACATCACCCTGGGGACAATAATTTTTGGGGGAACACACAAATCATAGTAGGGTGCCTATATACCTACACCATCACACACATACATTGTGTATATCCTAATGAGGCAAGTGTGTAACAGAGGGAAGCTTAATCAAAAGCCTTGAGCTTCAGTTCAGTTTGGCCAGTAACTAGCCATATAATTTAAGTTACTTTACCTCTCTTAGCCTCTGATTGTTTGGATAGCAATGACTTCATTTCTAGATTATTCTGAAACTAAAGTGATATGACAGGTGACTTAGCATACAGTTCATGCCACCTAGATCTCGGGTCCCTTTGTAGGCACTAAGCACAGTGGAAACTGATTGCCTATTTTCCTTTTGCCTTTTATCTCTTCCTTTTATTACCTTGTTCTTTCCTCTCAGTTTCCATCTCTGTATTTGTTTAAAGGACTGTTTAATGTACTGTACTGGAATAAACAAAGGACTAGAAGCTGAAGACCTGCATTCTAACGTTTAATATTTGAATGACCTTGTGTAACATACTCAATGTTTACAAATCTGTCCCCATTTCTGTATAATGAAAAAACCCCGAATAACATGAAATCTATAAATATTTATTAATCTATAATGTTTTCATAAGTTAAAAACAACGTGAGGTTATTATAAGTGCCCCAGTATGCCTGATTTCTTTCTTTTAGATCAAACTACTGACTTTGAACATGAACAAGATTTTACCAATTGTTTTTAACAAAATCTGCAAGGGCACAAATAGCATGTGAAGTAACTCACTTGATAACACGTAAGTTGGTAAGGCTAAGTTATGAGAGTATCAAAACAACATTTTTGCATAATGTATATGTGTTGTAAATGTTGTAGTCATGTGGGGAATGTAGATGAATATATACATGTGCATGTGGAGGGAAGGGTCAATCTTAGTTGTCTTCCTCTATTGCTCTCTCCATCTTATTTTTTTTTACATTTTTTATTGTATTATGTATTTCATACATCATTTTTCATTTCTGTTCAGGAATATTCACCTATCCCTTCCCCCCCACCCCACCCCACCCCATCCCATATCATGGATTCTGCCATAACTGTCCTGCATCTTTCTCTCAGTCTGTTTTTCATGCTTAGGAATTCATATTTTCCTCAATTAATTTCATATTATTCTAAAATATGGATATTTACTCTCCACCCATACACAATAATTACAGAGTCTGAAAATAATCGGTGGGTGGATTCTAGAGCCCATTGAGAGATTCATGTTATAACAACATAGTTGCTTTCAGATAAACAAAAATATAACATACTGTTGATCAGCTTGCCTTTCATCTGGGGGATTTGGGGGTAGCATCCACAAATGAGGGAAACCATTCTCCATTTGTCTTTCTGGGACTGTGTCACCTCACTCAGCTTAATGGCTTTGAGCTCCATCCATTTACCTGCAAAGTTCATAATGCCATCCTTCTTTACTGCTGAATAGTACTCCATTGTGTAGATGTACATTTTTGTCATCCACTCGTCTGTTGAGGGACATATGGGTTGGTTCCAGGTCTTCACTATTGTTAAGAGAGCTGTAATAAACATGGATGTGCATATATCTTTGTGGCAGGATGAGTCTTTGGGGTATATACCCAGGAGTAGTATGATTGGGTCAGGTGGTAATCTCATTCTGAGTCTTTTAAGGGTTCTCCATACTGCTTTCCCTAGTGGTTGTACAAGTTTACATTCCCACCAGCAGTGGATGAGTATTCCCCTTTCCCCACAACCCCTCCAGCATCTGTTGTCTTTTGTTTTCTTGATTTTAGCTAGCCTTAATAGAGTGAGATGATATCTGAGAGTGGTTTTAATTTGCATTTCCTTAATTATTAATGATGATGAACACTTTTTAAGATGTTTCTCAGCCATCTTTAATTCCTCACTGGTGAAGACTCTGTTCAGCTCTTTACTCCATCTTTTGAGTATGTCATTTGTCTTCTTACTTCTTTGTTTTTTGAGTAGTTTATATATTCTTGACGTTAGTGCTCTGTCAGATGTGTCACTGGTAAAGATTTCTTCCCACTCTGTGGGTTTTCTCTTAACCTCTTTGATTGTTTCTTTTGCTGTACAGAAGCTTGTCAGTTTTATGAGGTCCCACTTGTCAACTGTTGACCTTACTTCCCATGCGGCTGTTGTCTGGTTTAGAAAGTCTCCTCCTACACCTATATCTTGTAGGTTGTTGCCAACTTTTTCTTTTATCACCTTCAGGGTTTCAGGCTTTACATTGAGATCTTTGATTCACTTGGAGTTGATTTTTGAACATGGTGAGAGGTAGGGGTTTAATTTTGTTCTTCTACAGATGGTGATCCAATTTTGCCAGCACCATTTGCTGAAGATGCTATCCTTCCTCCACTGAGGGTTTTTTGCCCCTTTGTCAAATATGAGGTGGGTGAAATTGTATGAACTCAAATTTGGATCTTCAATTTTTTTCCATTGGTCAATGGGTCTATTTTTGTGCCAGTACCAGTCTGTCTTTATGACTATGGCCTTGTAATATAATTTGAAGCCTGGTAGGGCAATCCTCCTTGTATTGCATTTTTCACTTGGGGTTGCTTTAGCTATTCAGGGTCTTTTGTTTTTCCATATGAATTTAATGATTTTTTTTCCAACTCTGTGAAGAAGCTCATAGTGACTTTTATTGGGATTGTGTTGAATCTGTATATCAGTTTGGGTAAAAAGGACATTTTTATTATATTAATTTTCCTGATCCATGAGCATGGAAGGTCCTTCCATCTTTTGATGTCGTTTTAAATTTCTTTCTTCGGGGGTTTAAAATTTTTATTGTAGAGATCTTTGTTATTTTTGGTTAGTTTTGTTCCCAGGTATCTTATTATTTTTGAGGCTATTGTGAGTGGGAAGGTCTACTTGTGTTCTTTTTCCACATGTTTATTGTTGGTGTAAAGAAAGGCTATTTATTTTTCTAGGTTGATTTTGTAGCCCGACAGTTTACTAAAACTCTTAATCATTTCTAGAAGTTTTCTGGTGGAGTTTTTAGCATCCCTTAGGTAAACTATCATATCATCTGCAAAGAGGGATAGCTTAACTTCTTCTTTTCTGATTAATACTCCTTTAATTTCCTTCTCTTGTCTTATTGCCCTAGCAAGTGTTTCAAGCATTATGTTGAAGAGGAGTGTCGATAGGGGGCAGCCTTACTGGGTTCCACCTTTAAGGGAAATGGTTCCAATTTTTCTCCATTTAGCATGATGTTGGCAGTAGGTTTGCTATATATGGCTTTGATCCTGTTGAGGAATGTTCCTTTCAGTCCTATTTCCTCTAGGACTTTAAACATGAAGGAATGCTGGATCTTGTCAAAGGCTTTTTCTGCATCAATTGAAATGATCATGTAGTTTTTGTCTTTCAGTCCATTTATGTGTTTTATGATATTTATTGATTTTTGTATGTTGAACCATCCCTGCATCTCTGGTATGAATCCAACTTGATCATGATGGATGATCTTTTTGATGTGGGTCTGTATGTGATTTGCAAGTATTTTATTGAGAATTTTTGCATCTATATTAATTAGTGAGATGGGTCTAAGGCCAAGTCTCTCATTGAACCTGGAGCTCAGAGATTTTACTAGACTAGTTGACCAATAAGTCCACCAAGGAATCCTCCTGTCTCTACCTCCCCAGAGCTGGGATTGTAGGCATTTGGTTTTTTTTTTTTTATGTGTTGCTAATGATCAGAACTCAGGTCCTCATAATTGTCCAGCAAGAACTTTACTGACTCAGCCAGCTCTTCAGTACCAAAGCCATTCTTACTATACCCAGACATTGATGTGAATACAATAGGAAATAACAGAAATTAAACTCAGAATATGGGCTCCCCTAAAGCTAGACTGGCTGGGGCAAACAAACTTTCTACAGTACCTTGTTTCTCAACATCTCAGGATTTCCCATAGCCCTTGTCATTTGGAAGCCAGTGGACCAATCGTCCATAGGATTTTGAAGCAACATGCTGATTGAGCATTTTCTCCACACTATCTCAGAATTGGTACGAATCCTTTCCTGTTCTTCACTGATGCTGTAAGAGAAGAAAATCAAATGAAAATCAGCAAAGAGCTTCCAAGTACTTTATTACTTAGCAAATTTAGTTTCATCAATAAAATCTGAAAATAAGAGCTGTCAGATATGCAAATACTCAGAAATTGACTAGTATTTTGCTTAGCTCTTCATCATAAAATTTTTACATGTTCTGGCAAAGATTGTCAAATCATCCTAGCTGAAAGAAAACTAATTTCCACAAACTGCTCTTTGCTATATTCTTCCAAAAGTCTGTCATTACCACCTGTACATATTAGCTAATTATCTCCTGTCTGTTGTTTAAATAAATGCATTTTGTTTACATTTCTCAGTACTGCTAAGAGCTCTTTAATTGATCATGGAAAAATTTGTTATAGAAAATTATGAAACCTGTGAATAGCGAATATAATTTAAGGGAATAATGATATGCTAAGGAACTGAAGAATAAAAGGAGAGTAGGAGAAGACCAGAAGGTGTGTCCTATATGCCATCATACATGCAGTCACTTTATAAAAGGTGGAATGTGGCACATTTTATAGAAAAGCATTGCACTCTTTCCTGTCCTGTATTTACAAATTATGACTGGCAAGGAGTTTCTTGGGGAGAACACGTGATCTAGTCACCATTTTGAAGGGAAGACCTGGAATTGCCTCAGATTGTGCCATAAAGTCACTGAGAGAGATCTTGGCTACTTCTCATCAGAGTCATAATGAAATACAATGATAAATATAATAATCAAATGCTAATTCATAGAGTAAAACTGTCTGGTGCTGTAGGAGTTTTCTAGATAAAGATTAATTAACACCTGAGTGTTTTAAGCTCTGATATCTCTTGGAGCTCTGCTTATTCACACTGTTTTTAAATAGATTGAAACAGATACAGGAAGACAAACAGAAGAGATAGAAATTGAGCTGGACTGCTGAGGGAAGTGAGTTGTGAATAAGTGGTGAGGTTGGTATTTAATCAATCATGCTAAGTATGACAAAAATATTAAGTCTCCAAAGGTCCATACTCGATTCTTAAGGTGAAAATTACACTAATTCTTCTCAAGTAGGAAAAATACAGGGATGTATGAATGAAGGTAAAAATTCAGTTATATATGCTAGTAGACAAAAACCTGGCATATTCCATAGATAAGAGTCTTTCAAACATTTCTCAAAAATACCACTCCTTAATATATCAACACTAACATGAGTTTTGAGTCACTAGTAAAGACAGTTAATGAAAGAAAAAAAAAAACCTTGTGGGAAGTTTCCTGAAAATATCAACTCTGATCATCATTTCCAACTTCACCTATTGTGTTGGGTGGGAAGATTTTTACATGACTTTTATTTTTTTTAATATTTTTGTGTGTATGAGCATACTGTCTGCATGTAGGTTGGTGCACCCGTGTTGTGCAATACCGCGGAGGTCAGAAAAGGGCGTCGGATTCCCCTGGAACTGCAGTTAAAGATGGTTCTTAGCTGCCATGTGGGTGCTGGGAATTGAACCCACGTCCTCTGCAAGAGCAGTTGGCTCTCTTAACCACTGAGCCATCTCTCCAGCACTCTTACATGACTTTTCTACGTAAGTGATTAGTGTTTAGACTTCTCTACATAAGTGACCAGTGTTAAATAAAATATTTAAGGTGATTTCATTGCATTGCCTCCATGTTCATGGTTTTTTTTGTTGTTGTTGTTCTCAGGCTACTTTTTCTTCTCCATCCCCATCCTCAGATTCTTTATTCTGTATGTATCTCTGTCTTGAAAACTGTATTTTTGCAAAGTTTTATTGTGATATAAATACACAACTATTAACAGTACAGCTTGAAGACATTTTATTAAAAGAATGTAACACTGTGACACCACTCTATCAATAGTTGGATATTATAAGAACAAAAGGAAAGCTTTCCTCATGCCCTACCTACCTAAAGACTAACATAAAAATCTTAGGTCTGCTTTTGACCTCTGTAGAACGGAATCGTGCAGTGCGTGCTCTTGTGTAATTTTATTGTACCAAACCATTTTTACACATCACCTGTTAGGTATATATTGGTGATGAGTTCTGCTTTCAGCTATTAACAATAATGCAGCCATAAACATCATTGTACATATATGTTTATATATGTATTAGCATATTTATACTAGGAAATATATTTGAGCTGTGAAGACACCAAGTCACAGAATCTAATTAGCTTTAGTAGATAAAGTCATAGAATTTTCCAAAGTAGCAATTCCAATTCACACTCCATCATCATCTGTCTTAAGTCCAGTATATCTACATCTGTCCTTACATTGCTCGGGTTTTGATTTGCTTCTCTATCTTAATCTTTCCAGCGAGTAGACATTAGATTCTCAAAATGGTTATTACTTGAATTTCTCTCATAGTTGATATTAAAGAACTTCTAATATGTTTGAAAACCAGCCATGTGTCTTTTTTATAAAGTTTGACTTGAATTATTGGCTGGGTTTTGATTGGGTTATCTGACTTCTTGATTGTAGTTCTATAGACAATTGCTTTTCTATCTATCTATCATCTATCTCTCTAAGAGACTCTTCTCTGTTATTTGGGTTTTCATTCTCATATGGAATTTACCTTATCAATATTTCTTTAATGTTTTTTGTCCTTTGTTGAAACCCTCCTGTCTCAGATAATTTAAGAGTTTTTCTTACATCTTATCCTAAAAATGTTATCGAATCATGTTAGATATATTTTAGCAGCTATGGTACTTGTTTATAGTGTGAATGTCCCCCCATCTCAACATGATAACACATCTCTTATTTTAAAAGTCATCATTTTTGTACTGCATGTTCATAAAAAGTTTTGTCAAACTTAGAAAATCCAGTAGTTAAACATTTCTTTGTTTGATCAGTGCATACTGTACTGAGTATTTTAACTTGGTAAAGTGTGATATCAGGCCATGTAAGCACTCTGTCTTTAGTCTTGCCTTTCTTTAGGACTATACTTCTTTGTTCTTTAATAAAAATGTAGTGTATTTCTTAATTTCTACAAAATTATCTCCTGATATGTTGATTAAAAACTATAGTGAATCTATGGATCAGTTTGTGCAGAGTTATCTTGTCAATAGAGAGTTTTCCAGTCCTTATCTATGAAATAATCATTTATTTACTTAGGTATTTTAGTTTTATAGATTTCAATATCAAATATTTTACTTCTTCAGCATAACCATCCTTAGATACTTGTGCTGGGTAGCTTCAGTTGTTAACATGACACACCTGGGAAAAGGGAACCTCAACTGAGGAATTTCCTTCATTAGATTGGCCTGTGAACATGTCTGTGAGACATTTCCTTTACTGCTGAGAGATGTGGAAGGGCCCAGCCCACTGTGGGTATGCCAGTCCTGGGCAAGTGGCCCTGTGTTATATAAGAAAGCAGGTTAAGCACAGGCCAGAGGAGCAAGCCAGTAAGCAGCACTCCTCCAGAGTCTGTGCTCCAGCTTCCTGCCCTGAGCTTCGGCCCTGGCTACCCCCTCCATGATTAACTGTAAGCTGAAGGTGAAATAAACCCTTTCTTCCCCAAGTTAGTTTTGGTCACCCTATTTATCACAATAATAGAAGCAAACTAGGAAATTTTGGAGATACTGTGAGTAATGAGTTGCAAAATATTGTCAAATCTTTGCTATTAGTATACAAATATACTATTTCAACTTAGAGTCTTTAAAAATCATAGATTTATTTATGGTGGTTGTTGGATTTTTTAAAAAACAATATTCTATTTTCTTAATTTTTGAGACTCATACAGTATATTTTGATGATAGCCACCCCTCCTCCTTACCCAGTCAACTTCATGACTTCTTTTGTTGACAAGCCCATTAAATATAATTTGTGTCACCTAAATATGCTTGGGTGAATATTCCCTGGTGCACAGTCTCTTTCCCAGGGGGTCCTATCCATAGAGAAAACTGACTCTCCCTCTCCGTGCTGCTAGCTGTTGTCAACAGCTTCTAGCTAGGGATGGGAATTCACGCCTACCCCTCTGCTCCATGCTGGGGTTTTTCTGGCTTGAGCGTATGCAGGTCTTGTGCATGTTGTCACTACTGCTGTGCTTATAAGTTCAAGCATATACCCTGCTTTCTCCTCTATCACTTTTGGTGTATCAGACCTCATGTTGGAGCCCTGAATCCATTTGAACTTGAGCTTTGTACAAGATGAGAGATAAATGATCTAGCTGCATTCTTCTACATGTTGGGATCCAGTTTGACTAGCACCATTTGGTGAAGATGCTGTCTTTTCTCCAATGTATATTTTTGGATTTTTTATCAAAAATCAGGTGACTGTAAGTATATGGACTTATAGGGGCCTTAATTCTATTCCCTTGATCAATGTGTCTGTCTTAAAGCTAAAACCATGCTGTTTATATTACTATGGCTCTGTAGTAGGACTTAAAATCAGTTCTTTAAATTGTTCAGAATTATTTTCATTATCCTGGATATTTTTGTGGCAATCATTGCTAAGAACATTAAATATAGAAATTTTATAGATACAGTTTGATGGTTTTGATAAATATTTATTCATATAAACAATGATTTTTTCCACAGTCAAGATTTTTCCATTGCCTTAAAAAGCCCTATATTGTTCCTTTGTAATCAACCTACTGTCCTTTACCTGAGACATCCACTACCCTGCTTTTTAATACTAAAAATAAGAAATTTTTTCTGTTCCTACGTTCTCTATAAATGGAATAGTATATGAGGTGGTTTTCTTTTTTACTAATTTTTAGTTAGCATGAAAATGATAGCACGGACACTCTTATACTTTGCCTTTGTTTATAACACCCCCACTGTATTCTCTTGGCTCCTCTCTCCATTCCACTGGTATTTGTAAATGGTTATTACAAAACATTTTCATCTGTACAAATATGCATGGGAAGATATGTAATTGATTGTCAATTACAAGTAAAGCTACTCTGGATCTGTGGACTTCTGTTTTCAGCTCTGACACATAAACAGATCAGAGATAGGAGACAGTAATAGAAAATATTATTTTATAAGGTACTAGTACCACATAGGCAATTGTATAGTATTATTTTTAAATGAATTCATATCAGTTTGAAATGTATATTGTAAACTCTGAATATACCATTAGAATATTTTGGAAAGAATTAAAACCAATAAGTCAAAAGAAGAGACATACTGGAATCATTTTTAAGTCCCTAACTAAAACCAGAACAGATAGAAAATAAAGCTTCTGGCAACAAAGAGAAAACATTTACAATCATGGTTCATGTTAATTCAGATATAGCATTATTCATTTTAAACATGAATAGTACAATAATTTAAAATGGGCTGGAGAGATGGCTCACCAGTTAAGAGCACTAGCTGCTCTTGCAGAGGATGAGAGTCCAATTCCTAGCACCCACATAGCAGCTAACAACTGTCTGTAACTCTTATACCAATGCCCTTCTCTGACCTCCATAGGCATTGCACAACATAGGTGCACTTACACTCATGCAAGCAACACATTCATACACATACATCAAAAATAATGATTTTTTACTTTAAAATGGTTTAAGTCAAGCATAGTGATTTATGCCAATAATTTTTACACATAGGAAGTAGAAGCAAGAAAAAAAATCACAAGACAGAGGGTAGCCTGAGCAAAATAGTGAGACTCTAAAAATCAAAACAAGACAAAGAAAAGCATAAAAGCATATATTATAAAAGAAAGTTTTTTTTTAATATCCAGTAATATGTTTGGCTCTAAGAAACCCACTTTTAGTTGGGCAGGATAGTGGATGCCTTTAATCCCAAAACTCAGGAGGCAGAGGCAGGCAGATCTCTGTGAGATAAAGGCCAACCTGGTCTACATAGAAAGTTTCAGGCCAGCTGGACCTTATCTAAAACAAAAACAAAAACAAAAAGCAAGAAGCCCATTTGTAAATGAGTGAAATGCAAATAGACAAAGAGAGACATACTACCCTGACAGTGTTAAAGAAAGCTCTTAGATAAAACAGATTTCAAAAGAGGGAATAATAAAGAATGGGTCAATTCACCAAACAAACCTAATAATAGTAAATGTAAATGCAGCTAACAATTGAACATGAAACTGATAGATCTGAAGGGAAAACAGAGAAGGCCACTATTATGTAAAGGGACTTCAACAGCCCTCTGTCAGTAATTGATAGATCAAGCAGGCAGAAAATCAGTACGGATGTCAGTGACCTGAGTGGCACCGTCAATCAACTTGAATATTCCCTCCAACAGCTGCCAAACACACATTCTTCTCAAGCTCACATGAAATGTTCACCAAGCTAGACCATATTCAAGCCATAAAGCACACATCAACATATTTAAAAGTGCAAAGGAATATAATTTTATGCTGTCAGATAATGATGTAATTAAATCAGAAATCAATAACAGAGAGCTGGAAATCTTCCAAATATTCCAGATGTCAAAATTATCCCAAAAGTTATTACAAAAAAAATTAACTCACAAAAATCTTACCTGAATTTCTGTACATGTAACAAAGTCTGTGCTAAAAGGAATATATATATCCTATTAAATGAATGCTCTACAAAATAGGAAAACTAGGGCTGGAGAGATGGCCTAGCGGTTAAGAGCGCCGACCGCTCTTACAGAGGACCCGGGTTCGATCCCCAGCACCCACATGGCGGCCAAGAACCGTCTGAAACTCCAATTCCAGGAGAACTCCAGTTCCAGGGGAATCTGAGACCCTCTTCTGACCTCCGCGGCATTGCACGACACGGGTGCACAAAGACATGCATGCATATAGTTACATTGCATAACATACCGAAATAAGATAAAAAATAGAAAAATTTTACCAACACAAAAACAAAAAAAACAAAAAAAAAACAAAATAGGAAAACTGTAAGACCAATAAGCTTTCAATTCAGAAACTAGAAAAAGGAAAACAAGTTGAGCCTAATGCAAGTAGAAGAAAATATGATTAGAAAAGGAATCAATGAAATTGTAATCAGGAAAGTCATAGAATAAATCAACCAAAGCAAAACTCTTTACTTGACAAGATTAATTAAATGGTGAACTCTAACTAGGCTCATCAAGAAAAAAAAAATGCAGAAAACACATATTGCCAAGATCTAAAGTAAATAGTCTAATATAAATATTTGCATAGACATGTCTGTGGCTTTCTTTTACATTTCTTTTGGGTATATCTTAATTTCATTTCTGTTGCTGTGATAAAATATACTATTGAAAAGCAATTTGAGGAAGAAAGGGCTTATTCATCTTATAATTATGGTTTACAATCCATCACGTGTTGAATTCAAAGTAGTTAGAACTTGGGAGAACTGGTCACATCACAAACACAGTCAAGAACACAGAGAGGTGACATACATGCTTTCTTGCTTACCTGCTTGTGCTCAGCTCAGTCTTCTCCACTCTTTCACTGTTCAAGACAATCTTGGAGAATAGTACTGCCCACAGTAGGCTGGATCTTCTCATGGAATTTAATTGAGTCATTCCCCAACAGATATGCCCTCAGGCCAACCCTGTTTGGGGTTGAGACTCTCTTCCTAGGTGATTGATTCTAGGCTATGCCAACTTATCAATCACAAGGAATATCATTCAGAGTAGAATTGCCATATTTTATAGTAATGCATCTATTTAACTTGAAAAAATTACTGGCAAAAATTTCCCAAGTGTTTTTGCCAATTTTCATATTATATAAAACCAAAAAGATTTTTGTGCCTTTTTTTGAACTCTTGTTATTGTCATTATATTTTAGACTTTGAAATGAGTGTGTAATGGTATTCATTTATTTCTAATTTTAACTTCCCATATACAACTAGACTTTAAGTTATTCTTTCTATACATTGCAGACATTACTTATCTTCTGTTGGAAAGTCTCTAAGTCTTCTGGTTATTGGTTCATAGAATGGAGTATTTCTTCTACTATTGCTGAATTTTAATAGTTTTATTTATTTATTATTTTATGCATCTGAATGCTTTGCCTACATATATGTAAGTGCATCCATGTTGTACACTGCCCATGGAGGCCAAAACAGGCTGTCATATCCCCTAGAACTGGGGTTATGGATGGTTGTTGTTAGCTGCCTTTCAGGTGCTAGGAAGGAACCTGGGTTCTATGCAAGAGCAACCATCGCACTTAACCACTAAGCTATCTCAAGAGTTTTTATACAATAAAAATAAATTATCTGGAATACAAACACACATACACATGCATAGATATGTTCCTATAGATATAAACAAAAGTACATACATATACGTACGTATATTCATTTATTTCTAGAAACTTTTTCATACGTTCTTTGAGTTTATAGAGCTAGGGAGACGGGTCAGCCAGAATAGTGCTTATACTCAACCCTCAATGCCTGAGCTCAGATCCCAGTACCTACCCTAAAAGCCAAAGACAGTACAATGTGCTTGTAATCTTAGGGCTGTGGAAACAGAGACAGGAGAACTTCCTAGGGCTTCCCTGGCCTTCTAGTTTAGCCAAATTGGCGAACTCCAGGTTCAGTGAGAGACTTTGTCTCAGAATAAAAGGTGAATAGCAATAAAAGAAGACACTTGACATCAATCTTTGGTCTCAACATGCATGAATAAATATGTGGATACAAGCACATGCATACATGAAATACACACAAATTATAAGAAATACAGTTCACATCTGTGAAGGTATATGGAAGTAGATAAAAGACAAATTTCTGTCCATTTCTTTCCTACTGCATTGGCCTCATCTTCTAGTACACAGCTGAATACCAATAGTGACAAAGCTCATTCTTCCCTTGTTCTAGATATTAAGGGGAATGTGCATAGTTTACCAGCACTGACTATGATTTTAACTACAATTCTTGTAAACGTCATTTATGACGTTCACAAATTTCTATTTCAGTACTAGCTTGCCAAGCGTCATCTTGATTTGATTTGATTTATTTTGTTTTGTTTTGTTTTCTCCAGCACTGGATGGAACCCAAGGTTTTGTGTACCTCAGCAAGCTACTTAACCACTGAGCTACATTTCCTGCCTCTTTTCTTTCTTAAATATGTGAATATAAATCACATACTTTTTTTTCACTTTCTTTTTTATGAGATGATGATGAAGTTTTACATTCATTGATTCATATAATCAAATATTAAATCAGTTTTTAATTTCTACACTAAATTTCACAATGTACTATTTTATCCTTTTTATATATTGCTGAATTTCATGTGCTAATTTTTATGAAATCCAATTGTATTACTTCTATGAAAAGTATTGATTAGTATTTTATTTTTATATTATTCCAAAATATGCATATATACACTCTACATGTAAGTCAAAATTTTAAATTCTGTAAATAAACTGTAGGTTGATTCCTAAACACATTTAGAGAGTCACATTTTAACAGTAAATTTTCATGCAGATATAAAGTCGTGTAACTATACATTCTTTTTTTGGAATATGACTACATCTCCTCCATCTATATATGGTAATTACAATGTGTGAGTATAAGTGGTAAGACAATTCTAGAGCCGATTTATATATTCACATTGTAATAGCACAGTTGCTTTCAGATACAATGAAATATAATAATAAAGTTGCTCAGTTTGCCTACCAACTAGGGATTTGGTGTTAGCATCCACAAATGAGGGAAACCATTTGCTTTTTTTTTTCTGGTACTGTGTTACTTCACTTGTTATAATTGCTTCAAGTTCTATCCATTTACCAGCAAAGCTCATGATGTCATCTTTCTTTACTGCTGCATAGAACTCCATTGTGTAGATGTACCATATTTTTGTTATCCAGTCATCTGTTGAGGGGCATTTGGGTTGGTTCCAGGTCTTTGCTATTGTGAAGAGAGGCAATAAACATAACTGTGTATGTATCTTTGTGGTAGGATTCATCCTGTGGGTGTATATCCAGGAGTGGTATGGCTGGGTCAGGTGGTAGGTTCATTTTGAGTTTTTTTAAGGGTTCTCCACATTGCTTTTCACAGTGGTTGTACCAGTTTACATTCCCACCAGCAGTGGATGAGTGTTCCCCTTTCCCCACAACCTCTCCAGCATTTGGTGTCTTTTGTTTTCTTGATCTTGGCAAGTCTTACGGAGTAGGTGATACCTTAGTGTGGTTTTAATTTGCATTTCCTTAATTATTAATGATGTTGAATGCTTTTTAAAATGTTTCTCAGCCATCTTTACTTCCTTACTGGTGAAGTCTCTGTTCAGCTCTTTACTCCATCTTTTGAGTAGGTCATTTGTTTTCTTCTTTGCTTTTTAAGTAGCTTATATATTCTTGATGTTAATGCTTTGTCTGATGTATCCCTGGTGAAGATTTCCTCCCACTCTGTGGGTTTTCTCTTCACTTCCTTGATTGTTTCTTTTGCTGTACAAAAGCTTTAGAGTTTGATGAGATCCCACTTGTCAACTGTTGTCCTTATTTGCTGTGCAGCTGCTGTTTTATTTAGCAATAAAAAAGGAAATTTTTGTTCTTATAATGTCCATATTATTCTAAAAATAAAACAATACTGGTTTTATCAAATAAGTTGAGATATTCTTCCTCCTCTTTGATTTTCAAAAAGAACATATGATTGCTGTGAATTGTTCACAAATTACTTAATAGAATTCACCAGTTTTTAATTAGGAAAAAATATTTCAAATCCATTTTTATTAAGCTGGTTTTTTTTCTATTTTTTTTTTTTTTTGTAATCCGTGGCCAAAGAATTTGCCTATTTTTCTCTCACTTATATCTTTCACTTGTTGAATATATTAGATAATTTTGTTTACAGTATTAACTTATTCAAGCATATGGACCCCTCTCATTTCTGATAGTCCCCTCTCATTTCTTATATTGGTAACTAATCTTTTCAAAGACCATCATTTTGTTGTAAAAATTTCCTCTATTTTTTCTAATTATTACTTTTTTTCTTTGACAATTTCATACATGTCACCCTCAACCCCCCTTGTACTCTTAATTTTTTTGTCTTTGATTATCTATGATCATATTTTCTTATGCATCTCTTTTTATTTACTTTGTGTTTATTTTGTTCATTTTCCTATTTAAAGTAGAAACTTAATTTTTAAAATTAGTAAACCTTTGTTTCTTTTCTTATATGTTTATAATGTATAAATTTCCCTATAAATCTTGTCTGTGCATAGTCAACAAACTTTTTATCATGTTTTGGTTATCATTTTGCTCAAACTTTTTCTAACTTCCACTGTGATTCTTTCTTTGTCTTATCTTTTTCTTAATTTCCCAATATTTAGAGTTTTCATTTTGAGTGTTGGTTGAAGTTTGATGATGCTGGGTTGAACTTACTATGTAGCCCAGGCTGGACTTAACCTAAACAACTCCTGTCCTGCCCACCTCATTCTATGATTATAGATGTGCATCAACATACCCAGCTTCAAACTTTGATATTGATTTCTAAAAATAATTTGTTGCTGTTACAGAAAATATTTTAACCTATTTAAGTTCTTCTGTTCAGGGGATGGAGAGATGACTCAGCGGTTAAGAGCACTGGCTACTCTTGCAGGTGTGAATCCCAGCATCCACATGGTGACTAGCAACCGTCCTCAATTCCAGTTCCAGTGGATGAGATGCTCTCTTCTGACCTCTGTGGCCACTGCTCCACAAACACATGCACTTACATACTTGCCAACGTAACAGTGATACATATACATATACATATAAAATATTTAAAAAGCATTCTTCTGTTATTGAGAACTAGTTCCATGATCCATCTTGGTGAGTATTCACTTACCTTCTGTTGGTTAAATATCCCACAAAAGTCAGTTAGGTTGAGTTGGTTAAGACTGATGGTCATATCATTCTCTTTCCCTTTTGATTTTCTGTGTGTTTATTCTTTTTTTTTTTTTTTAATTTTATTTATTTCTATATGTGTATCAATGTACTGTCTGTATGCAGGTCTGTGCACCCGTGTCGTGCAGTGCCGCGGAGGTCAGAAGAGGGCATCAGATTCCCCTGGAACTGGAGTTCTCCTGGAATTGGAGTTTCAGACGGTTCTTGGCTGCCATGTGGGTGCTGGGGATCGAACCCGGGTCCTCTGTAAGAGCGGTCGGCGCTCTTAACCGCTAAGCCATCGTGTGTTTATTCTTAAAGCTATTGGGAGGCAGGAGGTGAAATCTTACAATAATAGATTTGCCAATTGCTTTCTTCATTGTTGTGTGTTAGTGTGTCATATTATCTGAACGGTTTATGAAGAGTACATGCAATAAATCTTTTCTTATTTTGTATTTTTTTATACAGAGTCACCTGTAGCTGGCCCAGAACTTACTATGTAGACCAGGCTGGCCTCCATCTCACAAAAATCCACCTGCCCCTGCCTCCATGTGCTAGGACTAAAGGTATGCACCACTATGCCTGGCTCTAGGACTGATAAATCTTATATAATAAAACAAAAACTCCATCTCTCTCAAAATTCTTATTGAAAGTATATTTTTGATATTAATATAGTCACCTTTATGAATATAGTCCATTTCTTTACAAGTAGTTTAATCACAACATATTCTTTTCTAGCCAAAATTTACTTTTTTTGTATTTTTGAGACAGTTTCTCCCTGCAGCCCCAGCTGTCCTAGAACTCACTTTGTAGACCAGGCTGGCCTTGAACTCACAGAATCCACCTGCTCTGCCTCTGCTTCCCAAGTGCTGGGACTAAAGGTGTGCATCACCATACCCGGCCCCCAAATTTACTCTTAATTTTTAGATTTTAATTTTTTTTTCTATAAACAGCACATAGCTGATTAAGTCTTCCTGCCTGAGCATCTCTACCTGTTAACCTTACACTTCAAGCCAGGAATTGAATTTAGAGCTTCATGCTAAAGTAAACATTCTGCCTCTGAGCTGTAGCCCCAGTCCATGATCTCTGCATTTCCTGCAGTCAGCCATATGGTCACCATTTTGGAATGCTACTTGTATATTCTGGCTTTCTTCTTTCTTTTTTGTGTCCTATTTTTCTATTATTTGTCTCCAATATCCCAGGTCTTTCTAACCATGGATTATTAGATTATCTCTTTGGTTTTTGTTTTTTTTTTTCTCCTGGCTGAGTCAAGGGTTAAAACTGCTTCTTTTATCTCTCAACATGTTTCTTCAAATAACACAGCACGTGACTCCTATTCCTTCTTCCTGGGCTTTGCCCTATTTTTTGTATGACTTTCTATTTCTACACATTTTACAAACTTCAAAATACCTTGCCTTTATTCTTCCTTTAAACCGTTATATTTTAAAACTTTTACACTACGGAAGAAAAATCTTTCATAGTTTCCATTTATGGAATTCTAAAATTATATTTTCTGAATCCAAGTTTTAACCTAGTGTTATTTTCATTCTTCTTGAAGAGCTAACATTCACATTTTTATAGTGCAGATTTACTGGCAATGAAAACTCTGTGTTTACTGCAATGATTTTTAAATCTCCCTAAGATTTGGAAATCATGTTCAAAATTCTTTAATTAGAAAATTAAAAATCAACAGTTTTGTTCTAAAATATCTTTCATGGTCTTTTGGTTAAACTGCTGCTGTTTTTAAGATGATATCTTGGTCCATTACAATCTTTATTCTCCAATGTGACACATCTCTCTCCTTTCAAGACTTCCCTTACTGCTCTGCCCGGCTGCTCTGTTTCTTCAAGTCCATCACTCCTAGCAGAAGCACAGCAAGCATGCCCAATAAAATGCCCTGCAAAGTTGCGGACGTTGGCCTGGCCGCCTGGAAACAAAAGGCCCTGGTCATTGTTGAGAATGAGATGCCAAGTTTGATGCGCATAAGCAAGATGTACTCAGCTTCCAAACCACTGAAGGGGGCTCACATTGCTGGATGGCTGCCCATGAGTCTGGAGACTGATATCCTCAGTGAGACTCCCCTGGCTCTGCGTGCTGAGGTGCTGAGCTGTGGTGGTCCAGCTGCAACATCTTCTCTACTCAGGACCATGCAGCAGCTGCCTTTGCCAAGGCTGGCATTCCAGTGTATTCCTGGAAGAGTGAAACAGCTGAGGAGTACCTGTGTGTATTGAGCAAACACTTCAAGGATGAACCCCTCAACATGACTCTGGATGATGGTGGAGATCTTAGCAACCACAAGCATACCAAGTACCCATGGTTTCTGTCAGACATCCAAGGCATCTCTGAGGAGACTACAACTAGGGTGCACAACCTCTACAAAATGGTGGTCAATGGGATCCTGAAGGTGCCTGCCATCAATGTCAACAATTCTGCCACCAAGATCAAGTTTGACAACCTTTATGGCTGCTGGGAGTCCCTCATTGATAGCGTCAAACGGGCCACAGACAAGATGATTGCGGACAAAGTGGCAGTATTAGCAGGCTATGGCGACGTGGGCACAGACCCTTGGGGGTTTTGAGGCCCGAGTAATCATCATCGAGATTGACCCACTTAGTGCACTGCAGGCTGCCATGAAGGGCTATGAGGTTACCACCATGGATGAGGTCTGGAAGAAGGGCAACATCTTTGTCATTACCACAGGTTGTGTGGGTATCACACTTGGCCTTGAACGGATGAAGGACAATGCAACTGTATGTAACACTGGACACTTGGATGTGGAGATTGATGTGAAGTGTCTCAATGAGAATACTGTGGAGAAAGTGAACATCAATCACCAGGTGAATGGATACTGGCTAAAGAATGTGCACTGTGGGGCTGGAGAGATGGCCTAGCGGTTAAGAGCACCGACCGCTCTTACAGAGGACACGGGTTTGATCCCCAGCACCTACATGGCGGCCGAGAATCATCTGAAACTCCAATTCCAGGAGAACTCCAGTTCCAGGGGAATCCGAGACCCTCTTCTGACCTCCGCGGCATTGCACGACACGGGTACACACACCTGCATGCAGACAGTACATTCATACACATACCGAAATAAATAAAAATTAAAATTAAAAAAATAAAAGAGTGCCAACTGCCAATACCCCACTGAGTCCTTTGGATAGATCAACAGGACAAAGAATAAACAAAGAGACATCTGAACTGAATGATATGATACACCAAATGGGTCTCATGGACCTCTACCGAATATTCCACCCTAATACCAGAAAATACACTTTCTACTCAGCACCCCATGGAACATTCTCCAAAATGGACCACACACTGGGACACTGAAGAAACCTGCACAAATACAAAATGACAGAAATAATTTCATGCATTCTATCAGACTACAGTTCATTAAAGTTCAACATCAACACCAGGATAAGCCCTACTGCTTACAAGAACACATGGACACTAAACAACACACTCTTGAATAATGAATGGGTCAAGGAAGAGATAAAGAAAGAAATAAAAGCACTCCTGGAACTGAATAACAATGACAATACAACACAACAAAACCTATGGGATACCTTAAAAGCAGTACTAAGAGGGAAGTTTATAGCCCGGGGTGCCTACATTAGAAAAACAGAAAGAGCACAAATGAATGATCTAACACTGCAACTAAAAGCACTTGAAAGGCAACAACAGATGAACCCTAAACGCAACAGACAGGAAGAAATAACAAAAAAATCAGAGCAGAAATCAATGAAATAGAAACAAAGAAAACAATACAAAAAATCAATGAATCCAAAAGTTGGTTCTTTGAAAGAATAAACAAGATAGACAGACCTCTAGCCCAGTTAACCAAAAAAAAGAAGGAACAACTCCAAATCAATACAATCCATGATGAAAAGGGAAATATCACAACAGACAAGGGAAAGATCCAGAAAATCAGACAGGAATATTTCAAGAACCTATACTCTACCAAATTTGAAAACCTAGAAGAAATAGATGAATATCTGAAATCCTGGTAATCACCAAAGCTCAACCAAGAAGAGATCCACAGCTTAAACAGACCCAAAATACATAAAGAAATTGAAGATGTAATAAGAAACCTCCCAACTAAAAAAACCCCAGGCCCAGATGGTTGCATGGAAGAATTCTATAAAACATCTCAAAAAGATCTACAACCATTATTACTGAAACTATTTAGAAGGATACAGAGGGAATTCTCCCAAATTCCTTCTATGAAGCCAGCATCACTCTATTACCAAAAGCAGGCAAAGATACAACTAAAAAGGAGAATTATAGACCCATCTCCCTCATGAACACAGATGCCAAAATTCTAAACAGAATACTGGCAAATCGCATACAGACCCACATCAAGAAGATCATCCATCATGACCAAGTTGGATTAATACCAGAGATGCAGGGATGGTTCAACATATGAAAATCAATAAACATCATCAAACACATAAATGGAATGAAAGACAAAAACCACACCATCATCTGAATTAATGCTGAAAAAGCTTTTGACAAAATCCAGTATCCCTTCATGCTTAAAGCCCTAGAAGGAATTGGATTGGAAGGATCATTCCTCAATGTAATCAAAGCCATATACAGGAAACCCATAGCCAATATCATCCTAAATGGGGAAATGACAGAAACATTCCCTCTAAAGGTAGGAACTCGGCAAGGCTGCCCCCTGTCACCACTCCTCTTCAATATAGTGCTTGAAACACTTGCTAGAGCAATAAGGCAAGAAAAGGAAATTAAAGGAGTACTAATTCGAAAAGAGGAAGTCAAGCTATTCCTATTTGCTGATGATATGATTGTTTACTTAAGGGATGCTAAAAACTCCACCAGAAAACTCCTAGAAACGATTAACAGCTTCAGCAAAGTGGCAGTATAGAAAATTAACCTAAAAAAATCAATAGCCTTTCTTTACACCAAGAACAAGCAACTGGAGAAAGAATTCAAGGAGACCTTCCCACTCACAATAGCCTCAAAAACAATAACATACCTAGGAACAAACCTAACCAAAGACATCAAAGATCTCTACAACAAAAATTTTAAATCTTTAAAGAAAGAAATTGAAGAAGACATCAGAAGATGGAAAAACCTCCCGTGCTTCATGGATTGGGAAAATTAACATTGTAAAAATCCCCAAGAGTTTCTTCACAGGCTTGGAAATAAAAGTCCTTAAATTCATTTGGAAAAACAAAAGACCCCTATAAAAACAAAATAGCCAAAACAACCATGAGAGAAAAGAGCTACACGGGGGGAGGGGGGGATCTCTCTACAGACTTCAAACTATACTACAGGGTTATAGTCATAAAAAGAGCCTGGTACTGGCACAAACACAGACCTGTTGACCAATGAAACAAAACCGAAGATCCAAATCTGAGCACATACAATTTCAGCCATCTTATATTTGACAAGGGGGCCAAGAAGCCACAATGGAGAAAAGACAGCATCTTCAGCAAGTGGTGTTGGCAAAACTGGATCACCACTTGTAGAAGAATGAAATAAAACCCCTACCTCTCGCCCTGTACAAAAGTCAACTCCAGGTGGATCAAAGACCTCAACGTGAAACCCCAAACTCTGAAGGCAATAGAAGAAAAAGTGGGCAGCAGACTACAAGACATAGGTGTAGGAAAAGACTTCCTAAATCAGACAACAGCTGCACAAGAGTTAAGGTCGACAATTGACAAATGGGACCTCATTAAACTCAAAAGCTTCTGTACATCAAAAGAAATAATCAAGGAAGTGAAGAGAAATCCCACAGAGTGGGAGGAAACCTTCACTGCAGAAACATCTGACAAAGCACTGATTTCCAGAATATAGAAACTACTCAAAAAACAAAGAAGAAAGAAAACAACTGACCCACTCAATCAGTGGAGCAAAGAGCTGAACAGAGACTTCACCAGTGAGGAATTAGAGATGTCTGAGAAACACCTTAAGAAGTGTTCAACATCACTAATCATTAAGGAAATGCAAATCAAAACCACTTTAAGATGTCATCTTACTCCAATAAGACTGGCTAGGATCAAGAAAACAAATGATAGCAAGTGCTGGAGAGGTTGTGGCGAAAGGGGCACACTCATCCACTGCTGGTGGGAATGTAAACTCGTACAGCCACTATAGAAAGCAGTGTGGAGAACCCTTGGAAGACTTGGAATGAACTTGCCACCCGACCCAGCCATACCACTCCTAGGCGTGTACCCTCAAGACTTACGCCACCACAGAGATACATGCACGGCCATGTTTATTTCAGCTCTCTTCACAATAGCAAGGAGCTGGAACCAATCTAAATGCCCCTCAACTGATGAGTGGATAGAGAAAATGTGGTACATCTACACAATGGGGTTCTATGCAGCAGTAAAGAAAGAAGACATCATGAGCTTTGCAGGAAAATGGCTGGAGCTAGAGGACATCATGCTGAGTGAAGTAACACAGTCCCAGAAAAACAAAGGACGAATGGTATCCCTCATCTGTGGATGCTAGTGCCAATTACCTCGTTGTATTTCTTGTGCATGGCCCCTTGAGCTTTTGTCCAAAGCAGCTAGCAGTGATGCCTATTGGAAACAACAACAACAGAAAAGACTGCATCGAAGAACTAACTGAAACAGTGAATTTCTGCTCAAAACAGTCAACTTCCTCATGGAGAATGAGAAAGGCTGAGAAAGAGATGAAAACCATGTTTGGAGGAATGCATGAGCTCTGGTGGGGTGGGGGAATGGGGGGACACTGGTCTAGATAAAAAAATAAAAATAAATAAATAAATTTTAAAAAATAAAAAGAAGAGTGCCAACTGCTCTTGCAGAGGACCCAGGTTCAATTCGCAGCACCCACATGGCAGCTAAAGAACCATCTTTAACCCAGGCTTGGTGGCACATGCCTTTAATCCTAGCACTTGGGAGGCAAAAGCAGGCAGATCTCAGGGTTCAAGGCCAGCCTGGCTTACAGAGTGAGCTCCAGGTCAACTGGGGCTATAAGGAGACCCTGTCTCAAAAAAAAAAGAATGTGTGCTGCATCATTCTGCTGGCTGAGGGCAGGCTGATCAACCTGGGTTGTGTCATGGGCCACCCTAGCTTCATAATGAGCAACTCCTTCACCAACCAAGTGATGGCACAGGTTGAGCTGTGTACCCACCCAGACAAATACCATGTTAGGGTTTACTTCCTGCCTAAGAAGCTGGATGAGGCAGTGGCTGAAGCTCATCTGGGCAAGCTGAACAGAAGCTGACCAAACTGACCTAGAAGCAGGCTTAGTACCTAGTCATGTTTCAAGATAGCCCCTTTAAGCCCAATCACTACTGCTATTGAGAGACAGGACTGCCCTTCACCTTCCAGCTGCCATCCTTGTTCTGGGCCCACCTCAGCTCCCAAGAGAAAATAGCACCAATTCCGCAACTGTTTGTCAGTGTCCTCCCCTTGGCACCGGTCACCCATTCTTTGGATTCTGCTGTATCCCCCATACTAGTGAAAGTGTGTCAGGAACTGAGAATTCCCAGTCAAGATGGAGACACAAGGAAGTCACAGGGGCCCAGTGAGCTCAGGGGTCTTGGAAGTCCTTAGACTGGAAGTTGATAGTGGTGGTCATAAGCACTTTTACCATCTGGATCTTCACTTGGTTATTAGACCCATGTGTGTGGTTTAACCAGTGTATCTACACTGGTTTCTCAGCCCATGGTCTGAGAAGGAGCTCTATAAAAGGGCAAAAAAACACTGGAGCTTAAATGTTCCTGTGAGCTGGCTTGTTTAGTGCCAGGCCTTCTCTTAAACCTCAGAATACCGAGGTTGGTGCTTTCAGTCCCTATTTCACAGGGGCTAGAATATCTTTTAACAAAAAAGATAACCAAGAAAGAACAAGAGAAGTTCCAGCCAGAGGTTGAGAGTGGCCAGCAGAACAGAATAGGCAACGATCCACCACTATTTTGTAATGAGACAGGTCTTAGCACAGCCTTGAGTTACAAAGACATTAATTGAGTTTATTGTTTATATAATGTTGAGAATGTTAAGTGAAGGATGCTGGATAAATAAAATTTCTGGTGCAAACAAAAAAGACTTCCCTTATTATTATTTCCTTTTTATAAGTCATTAATTTTCTCTGGATTTTTCTTGATAAAATCTGCACAGGAAACTCATATGAAAATGCAGTCTCACATCCTATTTTATAGTCATTTTTTTGGCCTTATTACAGTGAATAGAACTTTTATTATGATATTGAATAAAGAGGTATTTTAGCTTCATTTCTGCTGCTATTATAAGAAAAAAAAATCCACCTTGATGAAAAGCAGGGATAAGCAGGCTTATTTTAGCTTTCAATTCCAGTTTACGGTCCACCAATATGGGAAGTCAGGTGACAGGAAACTGAAGTCACAGCACATCCACAGTCAAGAGCAGAGATATTTCCCAAAACCAGTGAATGGTACACATCACAGTGGGCTGGATTTTCTCACATCGAATAAGGCAATCATGACAATCCCCAATTGACACTATCTCCCCAGGAGGTTCTAGGTAGTGTTAACCATCAAACATGTCATTAGTCAGAAACTTTGTCTGATTTCTAATTTCTGGAAGAAAAAAGAAAACGTTTAGGAAGATAACTTAGATCAAACTAAATGACCAGAGAAAATATTCGTGGGTTAAAAACATGATCAACTGTTTCCAAGAATCAACCAAGTATATGTTGCTGCATTTAAGCAAGTAAGTATAATCTTGTTTTGAGAGACTAATGATGCAGATACCACAGTTCATCCCTCAACTGCAATCATCCATGTTACAATTGCCAGCTCAGAGCATCATCATTGAATTCAGCATACTTCTGGAATACTCTCCAACATTTCTCATGAGTTGACATGAGATTTTTACGTGAACACTTCCAGGGATAGTCTAGATTTTATTTTTGAATCTTTTCATTAGAAATGCCTTCATTAACTAACTCTGAAATATATATATATATATATATATATATATATATATATATATATATCTGCTATTATTCAAATGTAAAGTATTTTCACCACAGTCTTTGAGTCATGCTTATTACTTAAAGTTAGATTTGGTTGAGTGACAGGATCTGAGTGGGACCAGATTGTCCAAATTTCATATGGTGTTACTATCAGAAACTCAAACTCCTTATTTCTCATTACCCAATCAATCAGTCCCAGCTGTCCACAGGACAGAATCTAGGTAATTGGGATGGAGGAAGCTGTGCGAATGCTAGCATTTCATACTATCTCTCAGAAGGACACTTCTTAGAGACTGCCTGTGACATTTTACTTAGATGCCACTGGCTAAAACTTATTAACCTGTCCGTACCTAACTAAAAAGGAGGTTGTAAGGCATAGTTAACACTTTGACATTCCTCCAAGCTTGCAATCACTGCCCCAGTCTCTGTAATTCATTATTATGATAATTTATCTGTTTTACCCCTTCTTCATAGGTTCCTGTTTACTATCTCTGCTGCTGAATACTACTTGCGATTTCTGAGTTTTCTATCTCTTGCTCTGTCTTTTTCTGTCTCTCTGACTGTCTCCATCTCTTTGTCTCTCTGTCTCTGTCTCTCTCTGTCTCTCTCTTCCCCTTTCTGTTTCTCCCTCTCTGTCCTCTCTCCCTGACAGGGTTATACTACATAGCTCCAGGCTGACCTCAAACTCAATATCCTCCTGCCTCAGCCTTCTGTGTATGTGCCTTTCTAACAAAAATATTATTTAAATGGAAACTCTGAATTGATGATTTTCCCTAATTCCTAATCGAGTAGAGTGCCTGTCCTATCAAGAGGGTCCAGCTTCTGGACACCAGGACACCGGCTAGTGGAAAGAACTGCTTGCAGTCTGGCACTCAAATTTCCTCAGAACACAAAAACTACTTTTATATTCCAACATGTAGTACAAAGGCTGTATTAAGTAAGGCATGTGCTAGGAATTCTGTTTAGTTTTCTACACCACAAGTAATCTTCCTAATAGTTTTAGCATAGAAAATTGAAAAGAAAAGGACACTAATTTCAGGCTATTAAAAATCACTCGCCAGATGTTGTAAAAAGAACCACTAATGAAAGGTCTCTCTGGAGAGTTTAAAAGTTTCTTTATATTCAACCTAATGCTCTTAAAAAGAATATCACATTTCATTGACATACAAGGCATTCAAGTTAAATTAAAAGGCTTGAAAACCATCCTTCTCTGAATTGAAGTCTAAGGGATTGTTTTTGAAGTTTACCTATTTTCCTACAATGACTCTTATTCCCTCTGCCATAAACTGAGTAATTTTTCCCAAATTGAACTGATGCCATTCAACTTTTTAATTAGTTCAATAGTTGGATGTTCCACTCAAGGTCCAGGGGAAGCAGAGTCAACAGTCACATTTGAAATTTGTTAGGGCATTCTGAAGCCAGCAATTAAACTAGCAGTGAAGTTATAAAACAAAAATCTGTGTTCTTTCTTTTTTAGAAACCAGAAATAGGTAAGCCAAAGTCATTAAATATGGTAAGTGGCTTTGCAAAAAAAAAAAAAATCCATTCTAGATTGAAAACAAAAATAATTCATGAATATAATCGCGTGAAAATCAGACTTAAAGGAAGCCAAAAACTGAACTTCATATAAACAGATGAAGCATAGTTGTTAGAACCTTATCTCCATAAGTAACTGAATTATTTTTCATTTTTCCCCTCAGACGAACTAATATCCAGCCAAAATTTTCATTCTGAGCTATTGCCTGCAAAAACCTCTTCTTAGTTGTTCATAGCAAAATAATTTCTTCCCCCACCCCCATGATTCTGATGTGATGAGGTAACTTTGAACATTTGTGGGCATAACTCATTCTCCTCTCTGCTGGGAAAACATGAGCTGCATGGAGGAGGGGCAGATGCTCTGAGAAAAATTCTCCACTCAGCCTTACTGCGAGCTCACATGCTAGAGAAAAATGGCCAATTTTTATGTCACCTTTCTTCCTTACCTTCATTCCAAAGGGAAATATTTAGGTAATTCTGATTGTAAAGGAAATTTTAGAAAATCTATGTGGGTAGGAAATGGGGAGACAGAATGTTAGAGCTATGGCAATGATTCAGAAATGGACAAATTATTTGAAATAATGCTGCAGAGGTAGAGAATTTAACAGAGGAGTGCAGGCTTTGATGAGAACATCTAAGTGTGATTACAGTATTGCTGGGTGACTTTTCCAACAAGATGGATTGGTTCTGCTTAGGTGCTGGAAAGAACGTTTCCTGGTCTCCATATGGCTTTTCTGTACTTTGCATGAGCTATAGATTAAAATGATAATAATTAAGATATTCAGTAGAAGTTACTTGTTTTGACAACTCTCCCAGGGAAGGTGACAAATGCCAGGGCAAAAGCAGAGGGTCACCTTGCCGCACACTACGTTGACATCTTTGTACTAGCTCTGTAGATCTCATCAAGAGAAAACAAATCCAGCAGAAGGACCTGGGAAATCTAATGCATGCTGACGTCCATATTGGTTTCTACAAACACTTGTTTGGAGTCTGAGAACCATTATCCCCCCATCTCTCTTATGCTCTCACACTACTTCCCTGTCATTCACAGGCTTACCCATTTTCTTTAATTTTTTTATTTAATTTTATTTATTTATTTACGTGTATGAATGTACTGTTTGCATGTAGGTTTGTGCACCCGTGTCATGCAATGCCGCGGAGGTCAGAAGAGGGTCTCGGATTCCCCTGGAACTGGAGTTCTCCTGGAATTGGAGTTACAGACGGTTCTCAGCCACCATGTAGGTGCTGGGGATCAAACCCGGGTCCTCTGCAAGAGAAGTTGATGCCCTTAACCGCTAGGCCATCTCTCCAGCCCAGGCTTACACATTTTACCTGGGCCTTTCTCTCCACTTCCCTGAGAATTCTTTGACCATTCAAGTATCATGTTGAGTTTTCCATCTTCCTGGTGTTCTTCATATTTGATAAATATTTCAATACTCACAAGTCATTCAAGAAGAATTCCTGGACCTACCAAAGTAATTTAATTTGGCCTCTCTCATCTCTTCCCAGTTGACACATGGGATGCTGCCCTCATATCGCTAGTCTTCAAAGAATTGACAAGCTTCCCAAAGCAGTTAGTCTGAGCCCAGACAGCTGTTGTCTAAGGACAGTTCTTTTCTATAAATTCTGAAAGAAATATCAAGATGTAAAGGATTTGAAAAAATTGTTTATACCAGAGATGAAAGAAATCAAACTGTTGGTCTTTCTGAAAAGCTAAGTAAATAAAATACAAAGATCAGAAAGATGAATATCCGAGATCAAGACTGAAGACTAAGAGAACAATTAGTCCTCTTACAAACACAATAATGACAAAACCTAAAAAGTTCTTCATAGGATGGTGTGATCCTGATACAGGGGAAGCTGGGATCTTCTCTTGGGGGTCTTGATTTCATTAATAGAAAAACTTAAGAATTAACTCAAACGGAAGCTCAAGGACAGTTTTATTGGGGTTTAAAAGAAAAATTTCTAGGAGAAGCAAGCTGTAAACCTCACCAGCTGCCTGGAAGAAAAGATTGGAAGGGAGAAAGAAAAAAAGCCATCTAGCTAGTATAGAGGTCACACACATGGCACACTAGCACCCACGTGACAAAGAGGGGAACTTCAGAGGAAGGGTGAAGAAGCTCAAAATGTTGGGGAAGCCCAAAATGTTAGCAAAAGAATACTTAGAAAAGAGATTAGAGAGAAGAAAAGGAGGATTATGCTTTTCTGAGAAGATTTAAGAAGCTGCAGATCTGTGACCTCTGAAACTATTGTGCGAGGAGCAGGAATTCTGGGAAGGAAAGATTCATTCTTTCATTAAAGGACTATTCTGGCTTACAGTTTAGAAGGACACAGTCCATCCAGTCCATCCTGGCAGGAAAGCCAGGGCATCAGGAAGGTGAGCAGCTGGTCATGTCCTCTCTGCAGTCAGAAGCAGAGAGTGATAGATGCTAGCTCCCAGCGTTCAACTGGCTTTTTTTTTTTTTTTTTTTTTTTTTTGCAATCTGGAACCTCAGCCCATGCAATGGTACTACCTGCATTTAGGACAGGTCTTCCCACTTCTATTAACCTAACCTAAAATCTCCCTCACTAGCAGGCCCAAAGGCTTCTCTCCTATGTGATTCTAGATCTGTCAAGTTGAGAATCAATATGAACTATCACACATGCTAATAAACTTCACACCAAATATTTACAACTTTTGTAGTGTGAGCAATTACATTAGCTTCTTATAGCACTGTTGTAATGGACATTTTTTTCACTAATAATTGTTCAACACTTAAGAGAATGTTCTACCATCTTGGCCCCCTATTTCTGTATAGCTTACTTTGTCCAAGAGCAAAATATTAATGACAGCCAGAGATGTTAAAATGAAAATGATGTCACACCAAAATATCCCCATCTCTTTAATTTTTTTTAAATAGTCACCACCTCTGGCAATTAATTCATCAATAAAAGATGCTAAATAGGTGGGAAAGTGAGCATGCAGAAATTCAGACCAGGGCACATCTCGGTAAAGATGGTTTATTATTCATAACTGTAGCATAAGGAGCCTCAGTGGTTAGGATTGCACTGGTTGGAGCTGTGTAATGATGTCACCTCTGGCTATCTGAGTTCACTGGATGACCACCTGGATTTCTAGGTTCTTATCTCTCAGAGCAAGAAATTGGTTCAGAATGCATGGCTTGTGGTAGAAGCAGAGAGTTTATTAAGAAAGCTCTTCCACGTAAAGAAGTAGGGGGGAGCTGGGAGAAAGTTGAGAGCTCAATGGCACATGTGTCCAGCCGACAGAGATCTTGAGATACCAGTTGTATTGTGCACACTGGTTTTTGTGTATGCTCACTTATATTTGGACCTCGCTAGGCTTGGTTTCCAGCCTTCCTCACTGCCAACTGGTTCCTTTCATATGCTAATTTTGACCTCACTGTCTGCCTTAATCTCTTGCCACATAAAATAGAAATAAACAAAGATTACCAGTATGAAGAAGAAAGCAAAATTAGAGTCTGGGCCTTGTTAATATCACACACATTAGAATCATGGTTCCCAAACATGCTTTGAAAACCACTAGCATGTGAATAAATGTGCAATAAAAAATTAAAACCTGCATCAATTATCAAAAGTTAAATATAAGCATCTGGAGAGATGGCTCAGTGGTTAAGAACACTAGCTGTTCTTGTAAAGGGCCTGGATCAGTTCCCAGCATCCACATGGCAGCTAACAACTGTCTCTAATTCCAGGTCCAGGGGATCTGATGCCCTCTTCTAGCTTCTGCAGGCATTTCAGGATTCAGTACACTTAAATACATACAAACAATACACTCATACACATAAAATAAAAATAATAAACAAAGAAAAATTTTAAAGTTAAATAGAACTCTCTATCTTTAGAACTTTGGGGGGGGGTCTTTAATATGCAAGTCGAATTTAGCTCTCTAAGAAGGTGACAGAAAAGCAAAATTTTTCCAAACTAATTAGACTGCAATACTATTTGAGCACAGAAAATGTATTGAGCATTTTGCAAAACTCATGTCCCAAAGAGCAGCCTGGAAAATGCTACATGGAATTTCAACAGATGTTAATATCAATGTCTTTATTCTTTATTGAGCCCTAAGGTTATTTATCAAAATGGTGAACTAATCTAAACAGTAGTAGCAACATATATAAAACCAAATTTAATCATCACTTTCCAAAAAGAGTCATTAAAAGATCAAACAACAAATTTTGTAACATTATGCTTGACAACATTCCCAGCAATTTTAGAAATACATATTATAATTTAGAAGAAATGTTTCCCTTCATTTGTTATCCTGTGCCAGTTTCCATAACAAAGAGTAACAAGCAATTAGCTCATTAATCATGAAGCATTTGCATCTTAATCCTTCATCTCTCTCCTAACATTTGGAAAGCATTTTAGAAGTTGTCATAGTTCAGTGTCTTGTTTCATTTTCTTTCTTAAATGCATAAGGAGAATGAACCAAAACTGGCCAAGTTGCTTTGTGTCCAGAAGCCACTCAGATTGTTGCCTACCTCATTTTTAAGTTAGAGTTTGAAAATTCATCTCTGCCACAGAAGCAGCCACTTTTCATCATGGATGGCCAGAATCAATCCTTCCTCTGTCTTCTTACTTTATCAGCCTCCAATCTGAAAACTCAGGATCCTTTAGAGCTCCTTTGCAAGCATTGAAATTGCTGAAGCAGCTTATTCCTGCACAATAAAGCCCACATATAACATGTGTCCTTCTATAACCCTCGTGCTAATCCAAAATAAATAGAAATCATACATGAACTGAAATCTGACCTGCTCCTTGAAGCATAGCTCAATGGAAAGGCAGCATTTTGAGACATTTACATTTAAAAGAAAGGAAATAATTTATTTACTTGGAAAACCATACATCATTTTTAGAAGTTTTAGAGCAGTTAAATTTTATTAATAACAAAATTGTTTTCAGGTATTTTATAATGTTAAAAACATTTTTAATTCAATAATCATGTGTTAATATCTGCAACTTTCGTTAAGGCTAAAATACAGGAGGAAGCCATCTTGTTTTCCACATCACTGGCTCCTGCATGCTATAGAACATCACCATGACAACAGGAGCTGGTTTGCCTGGTGTGGAGACAACAGTGTAGGCCTCATTTCCTAAATGCACATTTCTACTGACGTTGAATCACCAATTAAAAGACGGTTTTCCGTCCTTGGGGGTTTGAGAGAGGTAAGTGGAGATGGGAAGCCTGGCTGGTCAGCTGCTTCACCTAGAAAAATAAAATACCTCTTTCTAAAATATTTATAGACATACAAACCTGGGCGTTCATGAATCATGCTGAACACGGAGCTAATACTCAAAAGCAATAGACTTATTTAAAATTATGGGCTACTAACTGGTGATCACTCTTTAAAACATTTTTTGAAAGGATTGTTCTGAGTGCATTTTTGTGTATCATATGAAATATACCATGTTAACTCTTTTGCCACCCATGTGAAAAATAAACATAGAATACAATCTTGAAAATTGAGATAGGTTTCTTAAAGATTTTAAAATGTGTGACAAATGCACTAAAGTAAAATTTAAATATTCATCCGAATTTATTTCTACAGAATGGCTTTTTGATTTAAAGCAAGAAAATGCAAAGTGAGAACACTTTAAAAACCCAAATTCACAAAAGAATTATTTTGTGTGTAAGAGAGGAAATGATTTTTATTTTAATTTTCTCTGATTTTAAGAAATGTGTATCTATAAAAAAGAAAGTAAAAAATGGAATGCAGACTTTTTAATGAATACAGTAATTTAAAAATGTTGATCAGTATTATTCTTTTTATTCAATAATAATAACAAATGCCTGACATCTATCACCCAAATAGATACTACTGTATGAATTTCTCCTTTCTCTGGTAACATCATAAATACATATTTCAGTTGGATATCTTACTATCCTTGCTTACAAATATAATGTTAAAAGTAGACAAATTATGTTGCTCATATACTAATGATTTCATATTAATAAAAGGAAAATATAGGAAGTTTAACAAAATTAATTATCAAGTAAAGTCACACGTTTCCATGAAAAGGCATATGATAAAGACATATGCTGTTAAATGGTGCTATTCAGGAATTATGTGCCCAAAATTAACAGTACACACTGGCCAATTTTCTTCAAAGTGTGTTTGCATGTTTAACTGTTTCTTTGTATAGCTAATTAAATGTTTGTTGCAAAGTCTCATGGGAGGTTCATTTGCATATACCTTGTTATAATGGCTAAACACATTCTCACTAAGTATTGCCTGATGAATAGATATTTCACAAATGCTTGCCATGGACACAACAACAAACTATGGACACATGTGATTATTACTGTAGCTTAGCACAATGCTCAATATTCTGTCTGTATAATTGGACTCCTTTAGAAACCACTCAGTTGTTTATGAAAGGTTACAAGGGTAGCGCTGCATTTGAATTTTAAATGCTTAATGGCTTGATACATAGATATTTTAATGTAGATTCTCCCATATGGCAGATTTTAAGAGAAAATGTTATATTAGATATCAAACAATAAATTGTCATATTCAGATATGAATGGAGACAAAATTGAATGAACAGAAATATACAGGCTGCCCACAACTTCTTCACACAATTATCATGATGGTGAAGAGATGTTGTAAATCAAATGCCAAGTAAGAGTAATTTACAGTAGGCAGAGGCTTTTCTCAAGCTTTGCTTTCGAACACAACAGCATACAATAGGTTAAAAGGAAAAGAGTATGACTTACTTTTTTTTTTCCAACAGACTGGCATGCACCTCGATGTGTATATGAATGAAAACTGCTAGGTTTGGAGGTGGTCTTAGTTGCACAGCCATGCAACATTATAGAAGCAGATGCCATTACTCCTTTCTTTTCCTATGAGTAATTGGTGTGGTGATTAATAAACTAACACATTCAAATTAAACTTTTGCAATCCAAATATTGTTCTGCTGTCTTTCACATATTTCTAACTTCCTTAAATATCTGTCCTCATGGATGTTTTAACATGTCTAAATTTAGAAGCATCTGTAAATTTAATTAAATGCTTTTTAAAAATCTTTTCTTGTACACAATTATAAGTTATCTAAATTAGGACATGAATGGAGGATAGTTCAATGGTAAAGGACTTGCCTAATAGGCCCTGGGCTCCATCCTCAGAAACTGTCCCCCCAAGAAAAAGACGTGTTCTACATTAAACCACAGAAGACTCCACTAAAATCCCACAGTATTTCACATCCAATCCATTTCACCTAAAAGAACAATAAAATAACCAATAATGTTTTAAAAATGCAGAAGTTGTGAGTTTCTGAACAAATAAATTTCCCTGGTGCAGTCTGAGAGCTGCACAAATCTGTAAGTAGAGAGATGCAAATTTGGAGAACAGTTTGTTACTCTGTCCTTTTAGCAAAATAATAGCAATATGGTTACCTCAGGGACCTGTGACTTCCTGAATCATGGGCTCTTGACCAGATTTGCAGAACAAGCTATGCGTTTCCTCCTGTGGAGCAGGGCCTAAATTCAATCAGAAAGTGGTTAGCTACCCAAAACATCCAGGCCACTATTGACCCCTAGATATATCTTCCCATGCTGGTCATTATTGGAGTTCACAGGTTTCACAGCTGGATAAGATGGTTGATGACTTTTTGGTCCCCTAGCAGCCTACCTTGAATTACTTTGAGAGCTAGGCAGTAGGGAGAAAACTTTCTGGTCAGTACACACTTGATTTCTCCACGTCTTGTGACCAAAGTGTTGGGGTCTTCAGCAATAGAGTCTTCATCATGTTCTGATATGGATCCAGATAAATGACAACAGCTCGTTCTGCTTGGGGGATCTCTGGGACACCTCAAGTTAAAGGGAAGTAGTCCACATCTGGCACCGGGCTTTTTACTTGCCAACCTATGGATTCTGGGATGACCATAATCCCTTGTGTAATATAACTCACATTAATATATATATATATTATATTATATATATATATATATATATAAAATTTATTTAAAATGTTTCCATTGGGGATTTCCAAATAATCCTTAAAGTTAATTAATCATAAATGACCATGGAATGTTCAGCCACAAATGAGAGATCTATATAAGCCCAAGGCTCAGAGACCATGGCAGAAGACGGCAAAAAGGGATTGTAAGAGCCAGAGTCAGGGAGAACAAAAGCAAAGCCATATCTTCCAAACATGACAGAAGTTATGGGTGCCTGCACAAGATCAAAGTAGTCAACTCTCTAACACAGACTAGGATGGGGCTCATGAGGCCTCACCCCTAACTGAGGAGCTCTGGGTAGTTGATGGCTTCTGGAGGAGGGAGAGCCAGTTTTCTTTAAGAGTGTGGCTCCACATAGATCTATCACACTGGACAGGATGGCCCACACCCAGAAGTATATGGACAACACAAATTGTGATACTTAATTAAAAGAGAGAAAGGGAGAGAGAGGCAGTTGCAGAAGGCGCATAGGAAGGTGGGAGTGGATCTGGGGGCAGTCAAGGGGAAGAGTTGATCAATGTCTGAAATACTGAATTGAAGAAAATATTTTATATAAACAATAGTAGCAGAATGGAAATGATCAGTCAATTATGTTTTTTCTCAGTGGTAAGGTTAGATACTTGTATTTAATCCAATGACAGACTCCTTATCAATTGGTTGAAAAGCTAGATGATCCCTAAAGAAAGTATATATGCGCCGGGCGTGGTGGCGCACGCCTTTAATCCTAGCACTTGGGAGGCAGAGGCAGGCAGATCTTTGTGAGTTCAAGGCCAGCCTGGTCTACAAAGTGAGTTCCAGGACAGCTGGGGCTACAGGGAGACCCTGTCTCGAAAAGACCAAAAAAAAAAAAAAAAAAAAAAGAAGGTATATACGCATAATGGACCCAGTTCCACCAATCATCTCCTATAACATGTCTCTTATTAACAAACTTTGGAGAATTTAAAAATTGTTTTTGATGCAGAATTTTATGCAGGAATAAAATCCTTTTAATATTATCTGACATTTTTAGTTTAAAATATACTTGGGAATTCTTCATTGAAGTTTTATTCAATGAAGAGTAAACTTATACATAATTTTGCATACAATATGATATCTAGAAATATTTCATATTGTATAATGTTTAAATTTTTAAATTTCACATATAAAAAAATTCAAAAGCTATGTGGATGATGCATTTAAAAGAGTGAAATGAGCCCTGAATATTTCTTACTATGACACTTCTAAAATTTGAGACAGTTATGGCAGCTATATTGATGTATGGACAAATTTTATTAAATGGACTACACTAAAAGGAACATAGGTACATGTACGTTCATGACCCACTTTGTGCATGCATGCGGGAGTCAATGCACATGACAAGGCTATATATCTGGGCAGATAAACCAACTTCTCAGAGTGATTAAGTGGCTCTGGGGAATAAGATCAGGGAGAAACCTGCTTGCTCTTATAGAGGATCTGGGTTCAATTCCCAGCACCCACATGGTGACTAACAACTGTCTTAAGTTCCAGAGGAATCTGACACTTTTTTCTGACTTCTGTGGTATTGCAGGTCATGGATGCACTTACATACATGTGCACTCATACACAGAAATAAAAATAATAATGCACTAAGAATAAAGTAAAATAACTCATCACATATATATAATAAAAAATATAACCTTATGTGGCATATGCATCATAATACATATTTATAAATGAATGAAATCCTAGTTCAACTAATTTCATGTATTTAAAATATGTCCTAGAGCATTGTCTACATGTTCTATTCTTACCATCTCCATGGAGATTCAGCAAATGTGTTTTCCTTGAATTGGGCATCACAAAATCTTTGAAAGAAGGTGGTCCCTTACTATTTTTTAAAAATATTAAACCAATATAAATATTAAATTTAGTCCATGGTTGGACATGGAATGCAGGCTTATTCATCAAGAGGTAGTGTAGCGTTATGGCAAAGTGAACTGATACAGCTAGAGCTGCCTCTAACTCTGTTTTTAAACTAATTAGTTGACTCTTGGGTATCCTCTTCTTTGTGTCACACATGGGTATCATAACAGTTTCACAAAACTGTTATAAGAACTAAATAAGTTGTTTGTTTGTTTTTTCCAAGCATAGCTCTAGCTGGCATTGAACTCATGTTCCTTCTGCTTCTGCTTCCCAAATGTGGTGATTATAGGTGTGTAGCACCATGGCCACTAATCTTTGTAAAATATTCAGAACAGATCCTGGCACTTAGTAAAAGCACTATAAATATAGTTTTTTATTTAAGTAATGGATTCAATATGAAGTTATTGTATGATGGCCCTAACTGTCTTAAATCTTTAGAACAAGGAGAGTTATAAACAAGTCAATAAATAAAGTAGTCTACATTACATATAAATATATAGCTAACTCAAGAAGCACTGCTGAATGAATTACAGTAAATAGTGTCATGATAGTTTATGTTCTGATGGAAGGAAGAAACAAAGGGTCTAAGCTGTATTCTACAAAGTGTCGCTCTACCTTATTCTTTGAAGAAAGCCATGATGACACAGCTTGATAACATTCTTGATGAGAATCAAAGTTACAGGACTTGGAATTCATATAAACCTTAGCTTTTCATGGATCACATTTCTTTCTTTCTTTCTTTTTTTTTTTTTTTTTTTTTTGTCTTTTCGAGACAGGGTCTCCCTGTAGCCCCAGCTGTCCTGGAACTCACTCTGTAGACCAGGCTGGCCTTGAACTCACAGAGATCCACCTGCTTCTGCTTCCCAAGTGCTAGGATTAAAGGCGTGCACCACCACGTCCGGCTATGGATCACATTTCTAATGTTTGTCAGTTCAAGTCCAAACTGACTGGCCTTGAAATAGTCTACATAGCCTAATCTGAATTGTATTTCCTGTTCGTCTTTTTTCCGCCACACTAACAACTAGTGGAAGTTCTCCCAACATTCCCACAATCTCTAATCCTTCTGGGACACAGACTGACAGGCTCAGATTTTGAAAAGGAATCTGGTTCTCAACTTCTGATAATTTATTGGAAAATAGCCTGTCAAAAGCAGTACACCTTCAAACAACATAAAATGTCTCATCTGCTATCAGTTCAGGTGAAGTTATCCTGAAAAGTGTGATCAAGTCAGATCAAGATCAGCAGGAAAAGAGTTAAGAAAACATAATTCTTAGAATCTTTCAAGTTTTGAAATTGTAAGAAGTCAGCGATCTTTGTCACCCCAGTCCTTCATGTTCTCCTCTTCCTCTATAAAATCTGGTTCCTCTGTTAATAGTCATCCTTCATGGCCCAACTCAAATGTAATCAATCTGATCATCTATGAAAAACATTAACACTGTTAGAGGCTATCATTAACACAAAAATAATTTTGATAACATTATTATGTGGTAATTAATTGTTTAAGTGTATGACACTACCTTTAAATGCATGCTTCAAGTGCAGAGATGCTATCTTAGTCTTCTTTTTATCACCTGTTTGTTACATAGACTGGCATACAGAGTAAAATCAGTATTTGCAGCACAATGAAGGTAACCTATAATCCCTTAAGAAACCTTGCAAATATGCAAAAATCAGCCATGAATGATTTGTGAAGCTGATCACAATGATTCACTCAATGAACTGTGAGTGGTTCCAGCAATAGGTTATAAAAGAACAATCAGGAATGGTTTTACTTCCACATAAATGGACTAAGAAGAGTATTTAGCAGAGAGTAATTGAACAAACATATTTATAAACTGTAATACAGGATTTAAAAGCTTATTTAGGAAGTAGTCTAGGTGAGTTAGAGGGATGATTCATGTCAGGAAAAAACAGAAGATAAGGCCAAAACTGAAGGATGTTGCCCAATTCTAAAAATCTCAGAGCTGAAGGGTAACACAGACTGTTTTTATTCTGGAGCCCTTCAGACATCAGGATTCTTATGGTCTTGTGTTGGATGAAGGAAAACTAGTACAGTGAACCTGAGCAATAAATCCTTCCTCGCTGATATGTCCTGTTTGGTAGGCAAACAATTTATAATGACTAATAAGCAAAACAATTTGAGGTTGATGGTTGATGAAGTAAATCATTGCTCATTCCTGCACAGTGAACCATGAAAAATAAATAATAAATACAGGTAAATTGACTTGTCTGTGTGACAGTCAAATCAATGAAAAAAAAAGTTTTCTAAGAAAAATATGTAATTGAAGATAGCATTAAAATTTTATTTAAAAAATATTCTTCATGTTGAGGCTGAAAAGATGTCTCCGTGGTTAAGAGCACTGGCTACTTTACAGAGGACCTGGGTTCAGTTCCCAGCACCCACATGGCAGCAAACAACTGTCCATAACTCCAGTTCCCAGGGAGTCCAAAGCTCTCTTCTGACCTCCGTAGGTATTGCATGACACAGATGCACTAACATATATGCAGGCAATACATTCATACACACTAAAATATTAATAAGTATATCAAATATTTTAAATGCTCTTAGTATGTTATTCCAACTTTATGAATGCTTTAATTTTCCCAAAATATGTTGCCTCTAACATTAATAACTTCTCATTACCAGATTAAATATTAGTAAATATTGCGGCAGCAAGATGGCTCAGAAGGAAAAGGTGTTTCCTGCCAAATCTGACAACTTGAGTTTGATCCCTGGTGGAAATACAGAACAGTTCCTGAAGGTTTTCCCCTGACTTCCACATATGCACTATATGGCACATGCATTCACATGCACACACACACACACACACACACACATACACACACACACACACACACACACACACACACACATACACACAAGAAACATTAGTAAAAAAAAAAATTATAAGCGTAGGCTTGGACACTTGTACTGTGATTGTGATTAACCCATAGAAATCTTTCATTGTAATCTCTCCCTTTAGCCCATTGAAGAACCTAAGTAACAAATAGGATTGTTAACTCATTGATACTTAGTTTTCCATCTAGTGGGTTTTCTTATTCTTACGTGAATATTCTCCAGCAATAATCCCTTAAATCTGTATGAGTTGCTGTCATTATTGTCTATTCATCCATTGGCAACCACAAAAGTCTCTGCAGTATGAAAGTATGAGACATCCTGTCTAGAATGCAACAAAAGCAAGAAGAAAATTGGGCAAGAGGCAGGCTTTCCTTCTAAAACCTATGTCGAATAAAATCACACACATGCAAAAGTGCACTCTCCATGCACCAGCTCCTAGCAGACCTGCTTGACTCTGGATCATCAGGAGAAGGCCTCCCAGCCATGTCCTGTTCCTGCTAGTCCTGTCCTACCTGACCCTGTGGGCTCTTCTGAGTCAACCTCCTTTAGAAACCATTTCAGATTCTTAGGCAACACAGTAAGAAATTGTACTGGGAGACTATTTTGCAAAAACATATACCACATTTAACAAAATAAAAAGTCTTTTCAATGAGAACAATAAACATGTATAAATGAATATTTGCATTAAGTTAGCAAATCAGCAGAAGTCTTTCCCTTCCTTAAATAAAAGTTCACGCTGACCTTAGAATAACACCAATATGTTAAAATCCATTAAATTCTTAGCTCTATCTTGTTAGTATGAAGTTTATTATTATTTAATCACATATATTTAATTCATATTTAGTTTATATTACTGCGACTGATCTAAGTCCTTACTGAAACAAAGAAGAACAAAAATAAACAAATCTTACTTATAAAATTTAAATGAATCTATACTCTCTATACTTGGGAAAATATGATCTATGTATTAAAGTAATGGGCTGGAAGACTGCCTTCTTATATAACCAGCAAAAGACCTTGAAAAAAACTTCAGCAGAATTTGTACATTTTCAAGAGTAAATGTATTCATATGGCCCTCCATCTCACAGATTCATATTCTTGTTATAATCTCTTCTGTATATATTTAGCCCAATGTTATGTTCACCATGGAGTTTGAATAATTTTATGATGATTATATGTTAAAAAAGCAATAAAAGAGAATTTCTGAATATTTGGGACATCTCTTCCTTCTGCCTCTCTGTAAAACACACACACACACACACACACACACACACACACACACACCCCTACAAAGACATGTATATACATTTGGACTCTAACCTAAAACCAAACAGAATAAATAATTTTTTAAATGCATCACTGTCGAGAGACAAAGACATTTACAACAACAAAATAATGACTAAAGTCGAGTGTCAAAGGGGAAGCCAGTCGATGAAATTAGATAGGAAATCCTACCTGAACAACACTTCTGTGACTCGGCCAAGTTCGAGAACATTGTTTCCTAACAGCTTAAAAAGAGACAGCATGATGGATTACTGAGCTATCGTTTTCTACAACAATAAAGTGCACCAGTTCATCAACAAGACAAACTTTCTTATCCCTGAGATTGAAGATGAATTTGTCAAAACAATCTTTATATAAGGGATGGCAAGCTCCATAATGTCCCCCATAGCAATTTTACAGGCAATATAGATGTGTCCCACATAGCTATTCCTTATATTGCTCTGACACAAACCAAATGTACTTTAAAAGTTGTAGTTCTGTAAAAGCAGCGGGAGGAGGGGATAAAATTAGGGAAAGCAAAAAGGAAGTTGGCAGGAAGAAAGCTGGCAGAGGTATTTGCTCTGTCCTATGGTTCCTTCTACATTTCTACTTAAAGAATATTGAAAACCGGGCTGGAGAGATGGCCTAGCGGTTAAGAGCACCGACCGCTCTTACAGAGGACCCGGGTTCGGTCCCCAGCACCCACATGGCAGCCGAGAGCCGTCTGAAACTCCAATTCCAGGAGAACTCCAGTTCCAGGGGAATCTGAGACCCTCTTCTGACCTCCGCGGCATTGCACGACACGGGTGCGCAAAGCTGCATGCAGACAGTACATTGATACACATACCGAAATAAATAAAATAAAAAAAATAATTAAAAATAAAAAAAAAGAATATTGAAAACCAAAAAGTGATTACTTTCTTTGAATATTTTGCTCAACTGTCATCTTTCCTGAGATTCTAAAGGAAGTTGTTGGGCAGATCATGGCAAAGCTGTTAATCATGCTACCAGAAATGCAGATAACAAAGTTGACATGTTATTCTGAAACATTAATGAACATAATGTTAGACAGATCACATGTAGAAAGACTTCATCTTACTTTGTTTCTTGTTTCTTCAGAAAAATAGCTCTGAATTTAGAATCAATGCATCATGTTCTTTCCCTATAGCTGTGTGTGCTGTTGGATATAGAGCTTACATAACACCTCATTCCTTATACTGACATATGCAACTAGCATTGTGGAGATTTTGAAAGAATAAAATTTTTTAAAGCTTTATATATAATTTTCCTAAATCAGTGTTAAAGCTGGTGGATATCTCGCCTATCACTCATGAAAGAGACTATGACTTGAGAGGTAGAAATGTCCTTTATAATAATGAATGAGTTTTATGGAGCCTTGATATGACCTCTGATGCATTTTGGACAACTGTTTTTATCTTTGTCAATCTTGGCTTGTGAAGGCCTGAAGGCTTGGATGTTGTCTGGAGGAGGAGAAGTTACTTGGTGGCTACCCCAAACTGTAAATGTAACACAAAAAATATTTAATCAGTCTAGCAAGGTGCATTGCTGGGGGCTTAGGGTATGGCTGAGTCAGTAAGTATTTGCCTTGCAAACACAATGACCTGAGTTTTATCCCTAGTACTCATGCTTTAAAAATCAGGTATGGTGTTGAGGTTGTAGTTCCAGAGCTGGGAATCAGAGATAAGCAGATCCCTAGCCTGGCATATTTGGTGAGTTCCAGGCCAGTGGAAGACACTTCAGAAAACAAGGTGAACGGCACATGAGGAAGGACACTGAGATTGTTCTGTGGCCCCCACATGCACACACACATATGTATGCACACACATTAAAATACACATGCATACACAAACACACATACAAAGAAGTTATACTAAAGCATTTGAACACTACGATCTCAATTAAGAATTGAGTCCTTTCTTTTTTTAATTTAATTTAATTTAATTTAATTTTAATGTGTATGAATGTACTGTCTGCATGTAGGTTGGTGCACCTGTGTCATGCAATGCTGCCGAGGTCAGAAGAGGGTGTCAGATTCCCCTGGAACTAGAGTTAAAAATGGTTCTTAGCTACCATGTGGGTTCTGGGACTTGAACCTGGGTCCTCTGCAAGAACAGTCAGTGCTCTTAACCGCTGAGCCATCTCTCCAGTCCAAGTCTTCTTTTTAAAGAAGCAAAGATTCTAGCTCATCCCACATCTGGTTTGGTAAAGTATTTGTGGTACCTAGAGGTGAAATTTATTCTAAAATGCCTACATTAATAAAGCAAAATTAAGATATTCAGTTCCAAGCAAGCCTCTTTTGGGGGCCAGTAGATAAGCCATAAAAGTTAGGGATTATATTCTATCAAAACATGTACAGTACCTACAATTATTTTTTAAGATGGATTTGGGTAAGTAGGTTTTATGAAGACACTCTAAAGCAGTTTCTTAAAGAAAACCTTTGCTTATATGTTCATGATAATTTTGATATAGTTGAAATTTTATTTGAACTAAAATCTAGTAAATCAATTGATCCAGGTACTATTTATACACAAAGTCCACTGATTTGGCTGCTAAGAAATTAACAGTGAATTTTTTTTTAGACTTCCAAGATTTATCGTACTTATTATTTGTGTGTCTGTGTGTGTGCACATGTATATGTGTGTGAGTACACAACTGCCACAGCACATGTGGAAATCAGTGAACAACTTGTGAGAGTCGGTTCTCTCCTTCTACCACATGGGTCTCAGATATCAAATTCAGGTTTCTGGGCTTGGCAGCAAGTGTCTCTACCTGCTGAACCATCTCGCTGGCCCAACAATCATTTAACAGAATACCCATTCATTCCATTAACTCACTTTCTGCCATTGATAGGCCAAGCTTTCAAATGTAAAAGCGTGTCACAGAAAACTAAAGTGCTCTGTGAGAGTTTTACTTTGCATAAATTCATTATGCAATTTTAGTGGTTTTGAGTGTGCATACTATGTATGTGATTCATATCTCAACATAGATGAATAATCTGTCTCACAACTGTATAAATGAAGTAGATTTTGCATTTTAACGAGTTTACTTATTTTATATGTATGAGTGCTTTGTTTGCATGTATGTAAGTACACCACTTGCATGCCTGGTGCCCACAGAAGCCAAAAGAGGGTATTGGATCCCCTGGAACTGGTGTTACAGTTGGTTATTGTCATGTAGTTTCAAACAACTGAACCCCAGTCCTTTTAAAGAGCAGTAAGTGCTCTGAAACATTCAGCCATCTCTTTAGCCCCCAGTGAAAAGGACTTTAATTCCATAAATCAGCAATGATTCCCCTTTCATTTTGTTCCATCTATAAGAGAAGGACAGTATTAGTTAATATCCCTTATCATTTCCCATCTGAAGACTGAGTGGTGTTGGCCAACAGTATAGGAGTCTTAATTAGATCAACTCATCTTTGAATTCTGTCTTCTGTTATTTGAGAAACTAAAAATACATACACACATAAATAAACACATTTAAACTTTGGTGTCTTCATGTGTAAAAATGAAATTTAAAATTAACTTTTCTATTTCAGTGGAAAGTAAAGAATTTATGCCCATATAAAAATTGACACAGAGTATGAATGAAAAGTCAAGAAAGCTAATGCCACCTTTTCCTCCCAACAATGAATGTAGATAAGGAAGGAGAAATATTTCACTCAGAGAGGGACGTTTAAGGGTTGTATGTCTCTGCTACTCAGGTATGCATGGGACATACCATGAACCCCCAATTATATTATGATGTCATAATTATATGTCTGGGACAATTTCATAGCCAAGTCCTATAGATTTTTGTTTCTGAGAAACCTGGTTTTGAGAGTATACATACTTTTATTACAAAGTAGCTTATCTTTGGAGTAGTCTAGACCTTAGATGCAGAACAAATTAAATATTCTATGAAAAACAGCCCAGAGGGACCCTTGATGCGTACTAGTGCCTTACTGTAGTTTGATTCATGTCTCTATTCTTCTTGTTAAATTTTTAAAATCTGTGTGTGTGACAGAGAGAGAGAGAGAGAAAGAGAGAGAGAGAGAGAGAGAGAGAGAGAGAGAGAGAGAGAGAATGAGAGACAAAGAGAAAGAAATCAGATGGCAACCTGTAAGAGTTTGTTCTCTCCAATTATATAGGTCCAGAAGATTGAACTCCAGATAGAGCAAGAACCTTTAGCCACTAAGCCATCTGTCCAGCCCCATTGTTTAATTCTTAGCAAAATAACCAAAATATAGAAATAAAATAATACAGTGATTATCTTTTCTCTACCCAATCTTGGGCTTGCTCCTAGAACAAAACAATGACTGAAAAACAGCAGCCCAGATACTCATGAGGTGTTCAGTCTGACTTAAGCTTGTGTTCTAAACTGTTTCTTTTAGACTCTGCTCTGAGCAGAGTACTTCAGTAGAGTGAGTACTTTAACAGGAGTTCAAAGAAAAAAGATATGCAATTCCAATTCTTCCATTGTTTATGATTTGAGAAAAATCATTTAATATACTGGATATTAGTTTTTATAGAAAAAAAGGGAATTTGGGCCAGAGATTTCTAGAGCACCTTCTCTTCTGAGCAGAAATAAGTTCATAGCTACCACACATGTGTCTGTGGATACATTTGTGTCATGATTAAATCAGTTGAGCTCACTAGGTCTTTGGAAAGTGATATTTTTCTTGTTTACAATTGTTCCTTTGTGTGTAGCTGGCTGCTATCAGTAGCAGTTTGGGTGGTGGTGGTGGTGCTGGTGGTGGTGGTGGGTTAGTTTACTTTTTGTGATGTTTTTGTGCCAAAACACTTTGCAGATCCAAGTGGCTAACTAGGCTGAGAGCAGGCCACTGAGAACCAAGTCTTGGGGCACCCTCTCCAGCAGTAGGCAGCTGCTCCAAAGCTGCACACACCACGACTGAACACTGGGAACTTGTTTTCAAACAGCTCTTTTTGACACCAGATGTCCAACAATGGCTATTTTCACAGGCTTTACACAGTCCCAGCAAAGCTCACACATGTCATTTTGCTCCAAGATGTGCTTTATCAAGGGCACGTCTCCATACCATCTCCTATCTCGGGTTTCATGAGAAAAGGAAGGGACTGGGGTGATATGCAGAGACGGATTGATTGGAGCATCTTGGCCTTATCTCGATTCCCCCATGTTTCAGGGTAGTTTTGAGCACTTTGGCGATGCTGAGAACAGATTGATGCCAATAAGCCATTTGAGATAAGAACTAATTGGAAACAGAAGGTTGAAGAATGATTATGTTGGGAATGAGCAAAGGGGACAGACAAGTAATTATTCAGGCAGAATTTCTTTACTCAAAAGGCAGATGGAAGAGGGAACAAAATTCCAAAGTCCGTGGCAGGACTGAGCAGCTGCACATTTCTTTTCTGTGGAAAAACAAACAGTGATTCACTGGGTTGGTAATGGGCTCAGAGACCCCCAGGGATTTGCAGCCATGTTGGCAGCCCATGGAGTGTAAAATAACCCAGTGGCCTCAACCTATATGTGAGGCCTGTGGGATGAAATGTGAAGGAAAGATGAAGAGAAAAGGGCCCTGACCACAGGTAGTTACAGCAAATGTGGTTTGCTATAAGAGGGCAGGATACATAGCACAAGCATGTTCCATTGGCATCTCATAAGCCACTGATCAGATTTAAGTGAACATTTCAATTCACAAATATAAACCCAGGACAAGCAAGAATTGGAAAAAAGCAGAACTTCATACAATAGTTTTCAAGATTATTGTACAATCATATCATTTTGTTTATCACTGAAAAGAAAAAGACAATAAAAATTAGGATCCGAGATAGGAAACGAAGCTTCACAACATCTCTCCCAAACCCAAATTTATTAGAAAACAGCCTTACTCAACAAGAATAATTCAAGAGCTGCTCAATACTGCAATGCGCATAAAAATACAAAATAAGAATAATAAAACAAATAAAACCCATGTTTTCTCTCTTTTAATTTGTTTGGGGTGCACTGTGTGTGTGTATGTGTGTGTGTGTGTGTGTGTGTGTCTGTGTGTGTGTGTGAATACTTGTGCCTTAGTGCATATGTGGAAGTCAGGGGAAAACTTTCAGGAACTGTTCTGTATTTCTACCAGGGATGAAACTCAGGTTGTCAGATTTGGCAGAAAACACCTTTTCCTGCTGAGCCATCTTGCTGCTGCAATATTTACTAATATTTAATCTGGTAATGAGAAATTATTAATGTTAGAGGCAACATAGTTTGTGAAAATTACATCATTCATTATGTTGGACTAAAGTACTAAGAGCATTTAAAAACATTTTATATATTTATCAAGCATTGGAACAGTCATAAGATCTACTAGTCTGAAATATAGTATTGTTCTTGCTCTGAAATCTCTTCTGACCTCTCCAGGCATTGCGGGATATGGGTGCACTTACATGCATGCAAGCAATATGCTCATACACATAAAATAAAAATAATTAAAAACATATTTTTTTAAAATAACAGAATTTATAATACACAGGAAGCATAATTCAGTAATTAGAGATAAGACAAGATTTTTTTCCTTTATTTGAGACAGGTCTCCCTGTGGCCCTAGCTGGCTTGGAATTCATTTGGTAGACCAGGCCAGCCTTGGACTCAAAGAGATCTGCCTGTCTCTGCCTCCCAAGTACTAAGATTAAAGGTGAGAACCGAGATCTCAGATTTCCCAAGACCACCTGAAGCACAGGTAGAAGCTGGGTGCTTCAGCCAGGTGGATTGTTTGGTTTGATTCAATCATCTTTGGCTTGATTGGGGATTTCCCAAGACCACCTGAAGCACAGGTAAGGAAGTGCCCCCCCCACACCAACTGGGATTGCTGAAAGAGTGTCCAAGTGGATTCTTTGGAGAAACTTCAGAACAGAAAGGGAAGAGTGAGTTAGACTTCCAATAGAAAGCCTAAAACTTAGACAAGTCAATATTCCATAGGCAAGGAGAAAAGAAGAAAAACAAATCAATCAAGTAACAAAGGCATCTGAAGGAGGCAAGCAAAGCAAGCCTTAAACACAGTGAAGAGGCATTTGGGACTCACATTGGAATACAGGCAAAGAGAAGCCCATATGCCAGGAACATGAAGAAAAGACAACATGGGAAAGGTACAGGATAATTCCACACAAAGCTCTACCAACCCTGCGGAAGACTCCTACAGTGGGATTCCCCGTGGGGATGGCCCAGGACACAGATATTAGAAGTACAATTGTGAACATACTTAAAGAAGTACAAGATTATAAAGAGCAAATCAAAGAATTAAGAAAAGAGAATGAAGAACTCAAGAAGGACCTAGAGAGAGAGAATGACAAACTCCAGAAGGAAGTGGAAACACTGAAAAGATCACATGTTGAAAAAGATAAGGAAACCAACCAGCAAAGCAAAGAGCTACAGGAAGAGATTGAGAAGCTCCAAAAGGAAGTGGAAATACCAAAGAAATCAGAAGAGGAAATGAAAAAGGAAATCAAAGATTCATCCAATCAAGAGGAAAGGAATGGAAAAAGCCTCAGAAGCAGAATGGAGGAAGGAAAACAAAGAATATCAGACCTGGAAGTTAACACAGAACAACTAGAAACCTCAAGTAAAGATTATGAAAAATTTAAAAATACACAAAAGTGGAATAACCAGGAACTGTGGAACACTATGAAAAGACCAAACCTCCACATCATAGGAATAGAGGAAGGAGAAGAGTCCCAAGAGAATAGTATTGATCAGATGTTCAACAGAATAATAGATGAAAATTTCCCCAAACTAAAAAAAGACAAACCAATACAAATACAAGAAGCACATAGAACTCCAAACAGACAAGATCAGAAAAGAAATTCCCCATGCCATATCATAGTTAAAATGCTAGACGCCCAAAACAAAGACAAAATTCTGAAAGCCACAAGAGAAAAACAAATTACATATAAAGGGAAACTTATCAGAATTACAACTGACTTCTCAGTGCAAACTACGAAAGCAAGAAGAATGTGGAGCAAAGCATTCCCAGTGTTAAAAGACTATAAATGCCAACCCAGGTTACTATATCCAGCAAAAATGTCGATTATAGCTGAAGGATAGAGAAAAATCTTCCATGACGTAAACAAGATGAAAAAATACATGTCCGGAAAACCAACCCCTCAGAGAATACTTGAAGTAATTCAAAAGACAGAAGAAAGGAGCAACTATCCCCAGGCAGCTAGAAAGAGAAATTAATAAAAGCATAAGTACAGAATTAGAAACCTTGATCAAAAATGCAAATGGATAATAAGGTGAAAGGAAGCAACACACATCTATCAGTCATAACCTTAAATATTAATGGACTAAACTCCCCGATCAAAAGATATAGACTGGGAGATTGGATTAGGAAACAGAACCCATCAATATGCTGTCTACAAGAAACGCATCTTACCTTCAAGGAGAGGCACCACCTTAAAGTGAAAGGATGGAAAAAAATATTCCAAGCAAATGGTACCAAAAAGAAAGCAGGTGTTGCTATTTTAATATCAGACAAAATAGACTTCAAAGCAAAAGAAATCAGAAGAGACAAAGAAGGCCATTACATTTTTATCAAAGTAACAATTCACCAAGAAGATTTCATAATTATGAATATATATGCACCAAACTCTGGTGCCCCAAACTTTATAAAGACAATTCTCCAGGACCACAAGGCACAGAATAACCCCAGTACACTAATAGTAGGGGAATTAAATACCCCACTGAGCCCTTTGGACAGGTCAACAGGACAAAGAATAAACAGAGAGACATCTGAACTGAACGATATGATACACCAAATGGACCTCACAGACATCTACCAAATATTCCACCCTAATACCAGAGAATACACTTTCTACTCAGCACCCCATGGAACATTCTCTAATATCGACCACGTACTGGGACACAGAAGAAACCTCCACAAATACAAAAAGATTGAAATAATTTCATGCATTCTATCAGACCACAGTGCAATAAAGCTCAATATCAACACCAGGGTAAGCCCTACTATCTACAAGAACACATGGAGACTAAACAACACACTCCTGAATAAGGAATGGGTCAAGGAAGAGATGAAGAAAGAAATAAAAGCATTCCTGGAACTGAATGATAATGATAATACAACACAACAAAACCTATGGGATACTTTAAAAGTGGTCCTAAGAGGTAATATAGCCCTGGGTGCCTACATTAGAAAAACAGAAAGAGCACAAGTGAATGATCTAACACTGTAGCTAAAAACACTTGAGAGACAATAACAAGATGAACCCTAAATGCAACAGACAGGAAGAAATAACAAAAATCAGAGCAGAAATCAATGAAATAGAAACAAAGAAAACAATACAAAAAATCAATGAATCCAAAAGTTGGTTCTTTGAAAGAATAAACAAGATAGACAGACCTCTAGCCCAGTTAACCAAAAGAAAGAAGGAACAACTCCAAATCAGTACAATCGATGATGAAAGGGAAATATCACAACAGACAATGAAAAGATCCAGACAATCATACAGGAATACTTCAAAAACCTTTACTTTACTAAGTTTGAAAACCTAGAAGAAATAGATGAATATTTGAAATCCTGGGAATCACCAAAGCTCAACCAAGAAGAGATTGACAGCTTAAACAGACCAATAATATATGAAGAAATTGAAGATGTAATAAGAAACCTCCCAACTAAAAAAAGCCCAGTCCCAGATGGTTTCATGGCAGAATTCTATAAAACATTTCGAAAAGACTTACAACCATTATTATTCAAATTGTTTAGAAGGATACAAACAGAGGGAATCCTCCCAAATTCCTTCTATGAAGCCAGCATCACTCTATCACCAAAACCAGGCAAAGATACAACCAAAAAGGAGAACTATAGACCCATCTCATTAATGAACACAGATGCCAAAATTCTAAACAGGATACTGGCAAATCGCATACAGACCCACATCAAGAAGATCATCCAATATGACCAAGTTGGATTCATACCAGAGATGCAGGAATGGTGGTTCAACATACGAAAATCAATAAATATCATCAAGCATATAAATGGACTGAAAGACAAAAACCACATGATCATCTCAATTGACACAGAAAAAGCCTTTAACAAAATCCAGCATCCCTTCATACTTAAAGTCCTAGAGGGAATGGGATTGGAGGGATCATTCCTCAATGTAATCAAAGCCATATACAGGAAAACCACAGTCAATATCTTCCTAAATGGGGAAATGACAGAAGCATTCCCTTTAAAGGTAAGAACTCCTGTCATCACTCCTCTCCAATATACTGCTTGAAACACTTGCTAGGCAATAAGGCAAGAAAGGGAAATTAAAAGAGTACTAATTGGAAAAGAGGAAGTCAAGCTATCCCTTTTTGCTGGTGATATGATTGTTTACTTAAAGGATGCTAAAAAAAACTCCACCAGAAAACTCCTAGAAATTATTAAAAGCTTCAGTAAAGTGGCAGAATACAAACTTAACCTAGAAAAATCAGTAGCCTTTCATTACACCAACAACAAGCAACTGAAGAAGGAATTCAAGGAGACCTTCCCACTCACAATAGCCTCAAAAACAATAAAATACCTAGGAACAAACCTAACCAAAGACACCAAAGATCTCTACAACAAAAATTTTAAACCCCTGAAGAAGGAAATTAAAGAAGACATCAGAAGATGGAAAAACCTCCCATGCTCATGGATTGGGAAAATTAATATAGTAAAAATGTCCATTCTACCCAAACTCTTGTACAGATTTAATGCAATTCCTATTAAAATTCCCAAGAGTTTCTTCACAGGATTGGAGAAAAAAGTCTTTAATTTCATTTGAAAAAAACAAAAGACCCCAAATAGCCAAAACAACCCTGAGTGAAAAGAGCAATACAGGGGAGATCTCTATACCAGACTTCAAACTATACTACAGGGCTATGGTCATAAAAACAGCTTGGCACTGGCACAAAAACAGACCTGCTGACCAATGGAACAAAACTGAAGATTCAAACCTGAGCACATACTATTTCAGCCACCTCATATTTGACAAGAGGGCCAAGAAGACACAACAGAGGAAAGACAGCATCTTCAGTAAGTGGTGTTGGCAAAACTGGATCACCACTTGTAGAAGAATGAAATTAAACCCCTACTTCCCGCCCCGCACAAAAGTCAATTCCAGACGGATCAAAGACTTCAACGTGAAACCCCAAACTCTGAAGGCAATAGAAGAAAAAGTTGGCAGCAGACTACAAGAAATAGGCATAAGAAAAGACTTCCTAAATCAGACAGCAGCTGCACAAGAATTAAGGTGGACAATTGACAAATGGGACCTCATTAAACTCAAAAGCTTCTGTACATCAAAAGAAACAATCAAGGAAGTGAAGAGAATCCCACAAAGTGGGAAGAAACCTTCACCGCAGATCCATCTGATAAAGCATTGATTTCCAGAATATATAAACTACTCAAAAAACAAAGGAGAAAGAAAACAAATGACCCACTCAATAGATGGAGCAAAGAGCTAAACAGAAACTTCACAAGTGAGGAATTAGAGATGGCTGAGAAACATCTTAAGAAGTGTTCAATGTCGATAATAATTAAGGAAATGCAAATTAAAACCACTTTAAGTTATCATCTTACTCCAATAAGACTGGCTAGGATCAAGAAAACAAATGATACCAAGTGCTGCAGAGGTTGTGGGTAAAGGGGAACACTCATCCACTACTGGTGGGAATGTAAACTCCTATAGCCACTATGGAAAGCAGTGTGGAGAACCCTTGGAAGACTTGGAATGAACTTACCACCTGACCCAGCCACACCACTCCTGGATATGTACCCACAAGACTCATCTTACCGCAGAGATACATGCACAGCCATGTTTACTGCAGCTCTTTTCACAATAGTAAGGATCTGGAACCAAACCAAATGCCCCTCAACTGAGGAGTGTTTAGAGAAAATGTGGTACATCTACACAATAGAGTTCTATGCAGCAGTAAAGAAAGATGACATCATGAACTTTGCAGGTAAATGGTTGGAGCTAGAAGATATCATACTGAGTGAAGTAACACAGTCCCAGAAAAACAAATGACGAATGGTATTCCTCATCTGTGGATGCTAGCACCAATTACCTGATTGTATGGCAAACTGAGCAACGTCAATGTGATCTGAAAACAACTGTGCTCTTATATTGTAGAATCCCTTAAAAAGAAAAAAACAAAGGAAAAAAATAATAAAAATAAAATTAAATAAATAAATAAATATAAAGGTATGAACCACCACACCTGGCTAAGATGGATACAATTTTTAATGACAAGAGAAAAAGGCAATAACAGATTTCAGAGCAAGAACAATACTATATTTCAGACATCTCGGCAGTTTTCTTGGAAGTTGAAGTTATATGTTTCTTTATGTGTTGGTTAATGTAACTTTCTTATTATACCTTGAGATTCATTTGGGTATCTTAATCCTTGCTCACATTGTTATATTTAGTCCTGAGACAAGACAATGACACCGAGTAAATACTCAATCAAAGCTTGGTATGGGCTAGAGAGATGGCTCAGTGGTTAAGAGCACTGGCTGCCCTTGCAGAGGGCCTAGGCTCAATTCCTAGCACCCACGTGGCAGCCAACAACTGTCCGTAATGCCAGTTCCAGGAAACCTCAGGACATATTTTGGCTTCTTTAGGCATTCCATATATGTGATGTACTTATATACATGCAATCACAACATTCATACACATAAAATAAAAATAAATCCATCAAAAAAGTTTTTTTTTAATATGTATGAGTGTACTGTCTTCATGTAGGTTGGTGCACCTGTATCATGCAATGTTGCGGAGGTCAGAAGAGGGCATCAGATTCCCCTGAAACTGGAGTTAAAGACGGTTCTTAGACGCCACGTGGATGCTGGGGATTGAACCCGTGTCCTCTGCAAGAGCAGTCGGTGCTCTTAACCGCTGAGCCATCTCTCCAGCCCCTCAAAAAAGTTTTAAATCTTGCGTCTAGATTGAAACATGAGCCTGAAACTTCTCATAGATCCTGGTAAGTGTGAAAATGATCAGGAATAAAAAAGCTAGCTCAAGAGACTGATTCTTGCAAACAAAATATTCACATTCTAAACCTCAGTAAGTCAGATTCTGTTACTTATAATCAGATAAAAGTGTATTACTAGTAATAGTAATAATAATATATATTTTTATATAATAATAACAGCAATGAGATCTGGGACTTGTATGATGATTAACCATGCATAGGGCACTGTCATAAAAATCTCACTCACATTAATACATTTAATATTTGCAACATCTCATGTTGTAAGTACTATTATCATCTCAATTTATGAACATTAAAACCTCCTCAAAGTCATGCAGACAATAAATGATTGAGTATTGATATTCATATTCTCCAGAGAAACAGAACAGTGGAATGCAATCCACACACATACAAAGTTTAAAAACTGACTCACAGGATTATTGGGACAGGCAAGTCCAAAGTCATTAAGATTGTTCACAAGGATGGAATTCCAGGGAGATCTGCTATTGCAGTTAAAGGCCAAAGAAAATATACCTTGAGAATTGTCTCATTCTCAGGGGAAGCTGTTCTTTCCCTGAGAGTTTTCAAAAAGTTAATATGCTTTACTTGATGTCTACTCTTAGTAATACTTAAGATGCAATCACAGTGATATACATATTGGTGTCTGAGCAAAACATGGTATCCTGGCTTCCAAGAGTTGACAAAGAATTAGCCAGTATAGCTTTCTCCAACATTCAAATGTGTACTATAGATGTTGTGTAGGTGTTTAAACTATAAAGGTCAATTAATCTGGGGCTGGAGAGATGGCCTAGTGGTTAAGAGCACTGACTGCTCTTACAGAGGAACCAGGTTCGATCCCCAGCACCCACATGGCGGCTGAGAACCGTCTTTAACTCCAGTTCCAGGAGAACATTGCATGACACGGGTGCACAAACCTGCATACAGACAGTACATTCATACACATACAGAAATAAATAAAATTAAATTAAAAAAAAAAAAACCTTTAATCTGAAATACCCTGCAGTCTGGCCCATTGACACACCTGCTTATTGACACATACCACAGTAGAGCTAATAGACTGGCTCACACCAGGGAAAGAAGACTACAGGTCCATTCCTTGGGGCAGAGAATCTGAAAGAATGACAGCTATATCAGTTGTCAGGAATAGACATCAGTTAATGGAAAACATTCAAGTTAAAGTGTCTACATTGAGGAATCAAAATTTTATGTATAACTAGAGGCATGATAATTGATGATTTAGAACACCAAGAAGCAATGTTTATATTTCAAACACACCTCGTTGTTCCTGGCATGCAAATGAAAAAGACAAAAAGGATGTGTGCAGTTACACAGGAGGAAACATGTTTTAGCAACATTTCTCCAAAAAAGACAAAAAGAGCTTCTGGGAAAACCTGGAGGACAAGAGAACTGAATGAACAAGGGAGGGATCACAGACCTGATGTAAAGACGGCAGAGCCAGGCCCTTTGAGAAAGAAGGTGGGAAATCACATTTCAGGGTTCCTCCCTTGCCTGGTCCCTCTAGCTCCTAACATTAAGAAAGAGAAAATCTGCTGGGCGTGGTGGCGCACGCCTTTAATCCTAGCACTTGGGAGGCAAGAGGTTCATGTTGTGCGGACTCTTGTGTGTATATTTCTATAGGTACCAGACCCTGGTCTACAGAGTGAGTTCCAGACAGCTGGGCTCAGGAGACCATGTCTCCAAATAGAGTAAAAAAAAAAATAAAAACACAAAGAGAAAACAACTCTTAAACTTGCTGGTTTCACTAAAGTGCCCCCAAACACATGCCACACTAACATAGTTCTGGGGGACTGAAGAAATACAGAAAAGGTCAAAGAGGATATATGGTTAGGATTTGATAAGTATATTGGATCCAGAGAAAACATTAGAAAGAAAGAAGTGAATGGAGAGGCTGGTTCAGTAGAAAGAGAGGGGAAAGCAAAATGTGTTTGTTTGCCAAAAGCCTGGTTAAACAAGAAGCAGCCAAATTCTACGTGAAGCGTCGGAATAAACAGAGCCACTGGCCATCTGAACAGAAAGGGGTGGAAAGAAATGCTCGGGGAAGGAATATCAACAGTCCACTGTTCTATGAAGCACCCCAAAGCGTCTGGAACATATTGACCTCATTTGGCGTGCAGGTGGCCTCATCTGAGAAGAAAAGGCGTCAGTCAAGAGAAAAGCAGAAACATACAACAGGCTAAACTGGGAGCGGAACGGGAAGCTAGAGGGGTCATTAACATGCTCAGCAGTGGCAGCCAAGCCCAGTGAGTTAATAACACCCCCCAGGTAAAATAGCAGATGAAGACCAGGAAAGGAGAGAAGGTGGGACAGGCACCAAAAGAAATGTGAAAGTAATAAAAATAAGAATTGGATTATACAGTGGATTAGAAAGAGGAAGTGTTCAATTCAGTAGAAAGGGGAAGAAAAAAACTGTAAAAATAAATAGGAAATTGGTGAGGAAAAGGGACTCCACACAGAATAGAATATTTAGCCCATTTCACAATACTTCTACAAATGGGACAATACAATTTTCAGTGAGAACTGAAAACATTAGAAGATATTTTTAAATTCTTTATGTGCCTCTGTGTGTGTGTGTGCACAAGTGTGCAAGCGTGTGCGTGCTCACATGTGGGTGTGAGTGCATATGAAGGCCAGAGGTCAACAGTGCTTTTTATTGTTCCTTCATCTTATTTCCTTGAGACATAGTCCCTCCCCACGCCTGGTGCTCATCAGTTCAGCTAGGCTGGCTGCCCAGTCAGCCCTAGAAATCTTCCTGTTTCTGCCTTGCAGTGCTGGGGTAACAAAGCCACACCACCACATAGAGCTTTTCACATGGGTGCTTAGGATCCAAACTCTGGTCCTCTCGCTTGCATGGCAAGCACTTTACCAAAGAGCCATCTCCTAGCCCCTGAAAATGTGAGACAGTATTAATAAGACCAAATTTGAAGTCTACCTCCACACTCACTTTCTTTGGGCCTACAGCCTTTGTATAGTGTTTCCACTGCCAGAACTGATAGAGTTCATTCTTCTTTGTCACAAGAGGAACAACAACATGTCTAAGTGTCACATGGTTCTGAACGCCAGTCAAGCATCTTCTGGGATCTTGACAAAGCCCTGTCACTACTAAGCACAACTGAATGTTTAAATATCTGAATCTGGGGCTGGAGATATGGCTCAGTGGTACTTGCAGAGGACCTGGATTCAATTCCCAGCACCCACATGACTAACCAGTTCCAGGAGATCTGATCTCCTCCTCTTCTGGCCACAGGCATTTCATGACAGAGGTGCACTTACACACATGCAAGCAATACACTCATACATATAAAATAAAAATAATAAAAGAAATATTTTTAAAATATCTGAAGATGTAGAGGATGCTAAACCCACTTCAAAAGAAGTTTCCAAGACAGAATAGTGGTTGAGTGTGGTTGGCTGCTCTAACTTTTTCACTTTTACTTTCTTGCTGTCTGTCAGTGAGAACATCCCTGTGGACATCCTTGTCTTCCACCTTAGCACCTTGAAAAGAAACACTTCCAGTCAACAGCATGTGTTTCACCACTTCTGGGCCAAAGGACATGAATCTGGTTTTATAATTCTTCTTAGGGAAACTAGTCTGGAAAATTATAAAATCCCTTCCTCTTCCTTTCATAACTATCCTACACACCAATATATTCTCTGCCTACTTGGGTCTTCGAAATGAATGGTTTGAAAACTGTCATCCACAAGTTTCAAGCAGGTTAGAGGTAGAAGGATTTTTTCCCTCTATTCTGTCCACTACAATATTCTAAAAGGCCATTATGCTTCATGTTTGTGGAAAGGCATAGACCACATTTCAATTTCCCCTGACTGCAGTCTCACATGGCTACAGATTTTGCAATAGTTTATGGAGGGGACAGTATGCTAGAGTTTAGCTTTTGTGGTGGTGCTATATGTGTATTAGTGTGGATTAATGTGTTGTGTGTGTGTGTGTGTGTGTGTGTGTGTGTGTGTGTGTGTATGTGTGCCCTTCCAAAAGGAAGGTGTTCTTTTCCCCTCTTTGGGGCTGCAGCAAAGAATGAAAGCCCCTGCAGTTTACATTCGCTTTGTCAGCCCCTTAAGCAACCATCTGTTTCAGCCACTGTCAGTTTTGTTTTAGGCTGTGATCCAGTGGCAGGGACTCCGTCATTGTTGTCTTCTTAGAGAACTGCAAAGTAATTAACCATTCCCGTACTGGCCACAAAAGAGATGGCCACTCTCAATGTTGGGCCAGATTTTTGCTTTCTCCAGTGCTGGAAGTACTACAAAAAATTGAATAGCTATTCATCACATTTCATTGTTCCCTAAAGAGGCAACATGCTCTTTGTTATAAAGGCAACCTGGATTTTCTGACATACCATTTCATTTCAATGTCTGTGTGCCAAAGATGAAACAAAGTCTGGGTGCCTCCGACAAACAATCAAAACATGACAGTGACTAACACCCTACGAGACCCCATTCACCAACACGGAACAGTGAAGTGTCCTTCACGGGCAATGGGAGGTGTGAGCTGGGGTAGAAAGAGAAGAGGAAAGAATGGGACTTGATATGATTGGGGCTGTAATGTTTTCCTGATTGAGTAAACACCATGGGGCACCAGCCTAATAAATTCACAACCTTGCGGGGAGCAGTAAGGACCAACAGACTCTCTGCTTCACTCTATTTCTTCGGTAGCTCCTTGTTTGTCTTGTCGTCTTTTCCTTCAGTCTTGAATGCAGTGTTGCTGTTTCTGTTCCCATTCAAGAAAGGTGATTAGCAATCAAATTTTGTGTTAACAGCTATTGATCAACACCTATAAAATGAATGTATAAAATAGAAGTTAAGAACTTTGAGAAACAGCCATGCTGACAGAGAAAAGCAGGAAAAATGAATAATTGATTGTGTCCCCTCTCTCATCAAGTTCTCTTTGTAATCCACATTTATTAACTTAATTGAGCTAGTTAAGCATAAATGCTATCTCTATTTCCAACTGACTCCTTCCTCTTTACTAGCAAATTTCATAATTATGAATATATATGCACCAAACTCTGGTGCCCCAAACTTTATAAAGACAATTCTCCAGGACCACAAGGCACAGAATAACCCCAGTACACTAATAGTAGGGGAATTAAATACCCCACTGAGCCCTTTGGACAGGTCAACAGGACAAAGAATAAACAGAGAGACATCTGAACTGAACGATATGATACACCAAATGGACCTCACAGACATCTACCAAATATTCCACCCTCTTGCAAATTTAAAAGATGGATCAAATGGGTTAACAGTTGAAACACATAAACATTTCCATTGACAAGGACTGCCTGCTCCACACTGCACTTACCCACCCAGACCCACAATGGCAGAGACAGAGTAGTGAGCTGTTCATATTTTCATGTATCTTCTACAAAGCATTTCACCATTTTCCTGACAGCTTACTAAATAACTTGATTTTTCTCATTAGCATTTATTATGCTTTAAATAATAATTTACAAAAATATTTTACTCTGCAATTAAAGCCACTCCTTACTCATTAAGGCAAGTAATTAATCCATGTCCTGTTCTCAGTTTTCCGTTCATATTTTTGAGCAGATCTCAAATCCTTGGTTCTGTTTTTCTTAACATCAAGTATGTAAAGGTTTTACTTTTCTATAAATGTTTACTTACTCTTTTTGAAAAAAAAAAATCTTCAGCTTTTGCCCTTGGAGCCGGCACCCAGTGCCATTGTGAGTCTGTGTGCAGGAGGCTCAGGCTGGAGTCTTGCTAAGACCACCTGAAGCACAGGAGCCTGGACCTCGCTCCAGACAGGTAATATTTACACACACCCTCGCCCCTGCCAACTGGAATTGAGGAGAGAATATCCAAGTGGATTTTTTTTGAAGAACCCTCAGAACAGGAAGGGAAGAGTGGCTTAGAATTCCAATATCCAATATATAAACAAAATTGAAAGCCTGAAACCTAGACAAGTCAACACTCCATAAACAAGGAGGGGAAAAAAAGCATTGGAAGGAGGCAAACAAAACTTCAACATAGTAAAAAGACATTTGTGATAGGCATCTGAATACAGGCAAAAAAAAAAAAAAAGTAAACCCCCATGCCTGATAACATGGGAAAGGTGCAGGATAACTCTGCACCAAGGTTTCCCATCCCTGTAGGGTATAGCTACAATGGGATCCTCCAGGAGGTGACCCAAGAAACAGATCTTAGAGGAATAATTGCAGACCTATGCAGAGAAATTAAAGAAAACAAAGAAGACAGAGAGCTAAGGAGAGAGAATGAAAAACTCAAAAAGGACCTAGAGGGATACAATGACAAACTTCGGAAAGAACTAAAGGAACAGAATGACAAACTCCAGAAAGAACTAGAGGGAAAAAAAAATTGTCTTCACTGTTGACTTGTTTCATTTTTAAAAAGGTGCATACCCAAACAAGATGGTGGTCTAACAACAAACACCATGTGGGACAAAGAATTTCCTTTTTTTTTCAGAAAGGAGACCCCGAATTAGAAAAGTATTGTGTTTCAAGCTTAAGACTATTGTTTGTTTTAGCACTGTTTCAACGCTATGATTATACAAGTGACTTAAAATGTTTAGAGTACTGTATTTGTGCATTTTAGTTATTTCTAGAATCATATAAATGTTTCCTACACCTTGATGAAATTCACTTTTAAAGAATACCTTTTCTCCTTGAAGAAAGTTTTGGCTTGACCCTTGAGGCCCATCTGGGTCCACGGAGCCAGGTGGAGTAGTCACAATTACATGGGTGATTGATTCAACAGGTATCTTTTAGTCTATTGTCCCCATCAGAAAGGACAGAAACCTGTACTATCAAGTCTTTAAAGAACACTAAAGACCCAGAAAAGAACAGGTTCTACAAAAAGCTACAAAGTAAGTGGTGCTGAAAGTTGTATATCTCTGATTACATTCAGTTCAATATCCTAGGAAACAGGTCCCATGCTCTCTTCAGCATCTTAATTCTCTCTATCCCCCTCCTTCTCAGCTCCAGTGCTGTGATAAAGTGGCCCCTTTTCATCATCCCATTCATTGCTTCAGTCTTCTCATTCGTCCTTTTGAATTACAATTTCTCAGCTAGCCAGTCAATATTGTGGACATAAGGCATGCATGAAAATCTTCCTCTGATTTTTATACCAAAATTCTATGCTGAAGAAGAGATGGTTCTCCATATGTTGACAGGTTTGAGGGCAGGTTGTTGATTTGGGTTTGGGTTTTTTTTTTTTAGATAATGTCCCCCCCCCCCCGTTGACCCAAGTGGGCTAGAGCATGCTATGTATATCACACTGGCCTTGATCTCAGAGATCTTCCTGCTCATGCCTCATCTTTACAGTTTTAAAGGGGGGTGTCTGAAGGCATTATTAATGTCTCTTTTCAAGGTATAGAGCATTTTTAATGTAAGCTGGATTAATATAAATTCACCTACTAGGTCCAGGAAAAACAATGAAATCAGTGGAGAGTGTTGTCTTGGCTAATTGTTTAAGTAATTGTAAAGTTTCAGGGTTTCTAAAATCTTCTTTAAAAAAATTTACGTGTGTAAGTGTTTTGCCTACATTTATGTAAATGTACTCATGCATGCATGCAAGGCTCACAGAGGCCAGAAAAGGGCATCGGATCCCCTGGCACTAAAGATGCGACCACATAGTTTCTGGGACCTAAACCCTGTCCCCTCCAAGAGCAGCCAGCCCACTTAACTGATGACTCACCCTTAGTTTCTAGAAAGTTGAAGAAATGCCTTGCTTGATTTTCCTGTCTTATCTTCAGATTAACTGCCATTATTACAACTTGAATTAATGTTCTTGTAAGTGTTGAACTAAGGTTTTTAAAAAGAAAGAAGAAAAAGTAAGAAGGAAACATTTTCAGCATTATTCTCCTTAAGCAAAAGCATTGCTACTGATAACATATTTTCTAAAGTGGCATCATCGGTACAATCAACCAACAAAATGGAAGCTATTTCAAGATTTTCCCACTTCAGTTAATATATGAAGTGTTGATTTTATGGTAGAAAAGCAGAGTTCTAGAGAATTTGAAGACTTGGGTCAAGAATAGTCTATAGAGTTCAACGGGCTGTGATCCTGTGGCCAGAGGCTTGTTTCTCAAAATTTATCAGAATATAGCTACCCCCGTTTGTTTTATTGTATATGTCTGTTTTCCAGCTACTAGAGCCTCCCTTGATAGCTGAACAGATTAAATGGTTGTTCCTAGCTGCCTTTAGGTTTCCCAGCCTGAAACCAGGAGAAAGACAGAGCCACCTGGCATGGGAATTGGGCTCAGATGTGGGAAGGAAGATATGTGCCTCTGCACATCCATAAGAAGGGGCTGAGTGCAAAAGACCAGCTTTCAACAATTTGAAGTTTAGTTGTATTTATCATAATTGCTTCCATTTAGATTTTCATTTTTTAAAAGTGTTAAATGGAAGGAAGGAAGGAAAGAAGGAAGGAAGGAAGGAAGGAAGGAAGGAAGGAAGGAAGGAAGGAAGGAAGGAAGGAAAAAGGAATTCATTGACCTATACCAGTTGAGACCAATGAATTTCCGCACCTATGTAGTTCATGCCATTTCCAGGTAAATAAGGTTGAGTCAGTCTCTTCCAGATAACCAATGCTTTCTTTTTAGGGAAATAGCTACTTGTTTCTGTTTCAACTCAGAAACATACTGAAATGCTTATGGTTGTCATTTGTTTCTTTGTTTCTTTAGATTAGATTAGGGGGAAGGTCACTTCTGGTCTCTTCATTTGTATTCAAATTTCTGAACCTTAGTAAAGTCAAAACCCAGAAGTACCAGGATCTTGAAAGAACAAACATGAAAAGGAAAGGCAAGGTTCAGAACAGCCAGGGAAGGGGAGCAGTGAAAGAAGGTGGGACCGGGGACCATCCCCAAAATGTTATGCTCTCAAGTTAGAAATTAATATGATGTTTTTTACATATTCCAGAAAAAAAATAAAATATTATTTTGGTAAATAATGTATTTTCCATTCTTCTGATGTATATTTTGTAACTTTTTAAGAATAGAGATAATCTATTAGATAAATAAATACAATACTGCATTGGATTCAGAATCAACTCAGTGATTAGACCCGGATAATGTGGAGTTTTGAGATGCTTGAATTAGAAAGGCCTTAAAGAACTGTGCTGGCAGGAATGATCATCCCTATTGATGCACAGTATAAATAATAGACATGTGGTTAATGTTTATGAAATGAATGATGAAAGAATTCATAAGTGAGATAATGAAAGCATTGGGAAGTTTACAACTTGTTCCAGTCTCTGAGTTTACAGAAGACAAATAATCCACACTTAAATAGAGTAGAGTTGATTAGCCCACAGGACAAGAAAAACAATGTGAATGTGTGTAGCCTAAGGTGCTCATTGGGTTTTACAGATCAGTGACGTGCCACACTGCACAACGTTTCTTTCAAATCTCTTTGCTTTCCAGGTCTTCCTCTACGTTTCCTGTCAAATGCCTTGTGGGAGGCCATCTGATGAGCAGTCGATGAATCATCCTTCTGGAATCACATCCTGATTTATCTTGATCTTTCTATATAAGTAAGCAGAGGAGGGGCGGGGGCGGGGGGCTTCTGTTTAGAGTGAAACATGCTGGAGAAGGCTTTCCTCTCAGAGCAATGACTGAAGAGTAACAAAGCTAAGTATGTATATAAAAACGGCATCACTCTAAAAAGAAAGAAGGAAAATCGTTCCAAGATTTACAGCGTTCTGTCAGATTCAAGGTTGGAGCTCAAATTTAAATACTTTCAGCAGGCAGAACAATGTTTAAAAGGAAATGTAAGACTGAGAACAGTTTACTTAGACATTCATATTCCTACAATGGGAATAGCCTTCTGGAATATCCTGTGGAAATATTTTTAAATGACAGACTAACTCAAAGAAGGTGTTTCACCTAGCATTGGAAAGCAGTCTGGTGACTTGAGAGAAGTGAACAGGAACATACATTGGACTTCACCAAAGTTAAGTAAACCTGGAATTTAACTTAAGACAGAAACCCATCAAACCAGATATGAGTTAGAACCCAATTTTGCAGACATAGTAATTATGGCTATAAAAATAAGCTATGGTTGGGACCAACTATGAAAAAAAAAATCACTGTAAATGTGTTAACAACTAGACATTACAGGAAAAACTATCAACGTCTGTGGTGTTTCATTGCTCATGAAACTTAATGCTTAAAAAATGAAACTTAATGCTTAAAAAAATGAAGGGTCCTCTGATTTTATTTTTTAAATAATGTTTACATCGATGAATCTAAAGTCCTTTTCTTGTTTGAGATTGTTGAGTAACATTTTCCCAACAGGATCAGAAACTTGCATTGTTTTGAAATGATAGATATAAACCAAAGCTCACATCAGAATTATTGAATAATGAGTAGGAAATCAGTAAAAGAACACTTAAGGAAGGTACATGTTTTCTTTTTGTCTCCTCTTTTTATTATATTTTTGTGAATTTCATACAATATATTTTGGTCATATTTAGAACCTCTCCCCTCTCTCCCCTTAGTACCATTCCACCACATTTCCTGTACTCTGATATATGTAATATATATATGTAATAATATATATATATATATATATATATTAAGGCCTATAGAGTCAAGTTTGTGCCCTCAAATGACCATCAGTATGGATTCATCCACTGGAGCCTGGTCAACCTACCTAGTATCTCACCCTTAAACAATACTGACTCTCCCCTTCCCATTAGCTATCAGTTAACAATAAATACCTCCTCCCTCCAGGGCTGGAGAGATGGCTCAGTGGTTAAGAGCACTAACTTCTCTTCCAGAGGACCCAGGTTCCATTCCCGGCACCCACATGGCGGCTAAGAACCATCTTTAAGCCAGGCGTGGTGGTGCACGCCTTTAATCCCAGCACTCGGGAGGCAGAGGCAGGCAGATCTCTGTGAGTTCAAGGCCAGCCTGGTCTACAGAGTGAGTTCCAGGCCACCTGTGGCTATAAGGAGACCCTGTCTCAAAAAGAAAAAAAAAAAAAAACAACAATAAATAGTTCCTCAGATACAGTTGGGATTTCTTACTCACTTCCTTATGCCTAGGTTCTCTGTGCTAATCACTATCTGTTGTATAAGGATGCTCCTCTGCTGAGAGTTGAGATGTGCGTTAATCTATGAGTATCACAAGATAGCCATTAGGAATTAGCTTAATTCTATTTAGCAGAGTAATTGTATTAGGCTGTCTAGGGTCAGGTTCCTAGAGCTAATATCAATGTCAGGTATGGGCTCAATCCTATGAAGGGTACCTTAAGTCCAATTAAAAAGCAATTGGTTATTCTTATGATATTTGTGTCACTATTGCACTAGTGGGCATACCTCGTCAGGACAATTGTCGTAGCTCACAGGATTCACAACTGAGTAAGACGGAGGATAAATTTTCTCTTCAGGTAGCTTGGACAGCACTTTCCAGCACTGTGAAAGAAGACAAAAAGGTGAGGCTTTGGAGTCAGCACCAGTTTGATTGCCCTTATTTGTTCTACAGTTCTTGTGTATTTTGTCTTCAGCAGTGAGGTCCTACTGTGAAGCTGTGGCGGGTAAGCAGGAGCAATGGCCAGTATTGTTTGAAGATCTATGGGAAAACTAGTCAACAGATTCCTGGCATTCAGCTTTTATTTTGTTAGCCTGTGGTGTCTGGTAGGGGCAGTGTCCACCTATTATACGGTAACTCCTTTTAATCTTTTCTATAATATATAAGCATATACTTTACGTAGTTTCAATAGTGGTAGATTTCTATATGTTGTTTTTCAAAAACAAATTTTTTTTCATTCTTTAATCCACAGTTTTACAATCCTTTTCAGAATATTCTAAATATAACACACTTCATTACTATCAACATCATATATTGTATACACATTCACTTCATGTCATAAATACTAAATTTAGGGAGACATCCTTAATTCATTCTATGGAAAACTGATCCAAAAATTGTACTTCAACTCATATTTTGGTAAATATTCAGTTATTCTACTTCATGGTGTCCTTACTGAAGACATAGATTATTTAGAAACATTTAATCAAAAAATAATTATTAGTGAGAAACTTATGTAAACCATGTATTTAATGTTTTCACAGAAAATGACCCCAAAGATTTATATTTTGAAGGCTTACATCCCAGTTGATATAGATAATACTGGATGGATAGATCAAGAGAACATTAACTTTAGTGGATAAATTCAAGGATGAATTCATAGCTGACTCAGCTGTTAGGAAGTAGGACACTGAGGACACATGTGAAGGATATATCTGTCCCCTAGCTCACTCATGGGTAATCTCTGTGATCATGGTCTCCCCCTCCTCTTTGCTGACAGGAAGTAGACAGCTTTGCCATAGTGTTCTGCCTTACCAACACCCAGAAACAATGGTATCAAGTGACTGTGAACCATTTTAGACTCTAAAACTCTCATGAACACAAATAACTTTTTTTCTTTAAGTTGTTTTCCTTGTACACTTTGTCATGGCAATGAAATGACTAACACAGAAAACTGGTACCAAGACTGAGATCATTGCTGTGTCTATGCCTGACCAGATGGTTCTAAATCTTTTGGCATTGGTTTATGGGAGGAATTTGGAAATCTTTAGAGAATCGCTCTAGCAAAAGGTTTAATAATGTGAGCAAAGTCTAATGGTTGATTCTGGTAGGAATCAGATGTTCAGAATGCTGATAGAAAAACAGATAGTGGCCAAGGGAGAAAGCCAGGGGTCCCTGAGTGTGATGAGACTTTTCTTGCATCAAGTCATCAATAACTGGCTCATGCAAGCCATCCTGGGCATGTGACTTTCAGGATTTTGTTTTCAAACTCAGAGAATGAATTTTATAGATAACAAAAGACCAAGTTTCATAGAAGAGTTTATTATATGTAATATCTTAAGAAGAAGGAAACAAGAAGAGCTCCTTATAACAAGAAAGGTCCCAGGAAAGCATTGAAACCCAGTGTCCCTGTCTAGGGGTTGATAAGGCTTAACTGGGCTGAGGCATGGGAGATGAGTTTGTCTCATCCATGAGAAATTCATGTACCTCTCTATCCCAATTTCAGAAACACCCTCATTGGTAGTTTCCAGGCAGTTATGACCTTTTTAGGTTATTAGGTAAAAGGAGAAGAAAGATTAAAAACAGGAAAACAGAACAAGAACCTTTGTCCAGGAACACTGCTGCCATTTCTGGCCTCTGGCCATGACAGAACTGTTGATAAAACCAAAGACATTTCCGTCTTCTGACCAAGACAGAACTGCTGGTCATGGGCAAGAAACAGAACTGCTCAGTTCTGAGGTCCCTGCCTTTAAACCATCTGACCAGTTCCTTTCTCCTGTTCTCATCAATAATAAGGAAGGTTCTGTTTCAGAAGGAAACCAGGTCTAGATTGGGAATTGGACTAGATGCCATTTGTGTTATATTTTAGCAAAGATCTTGTCTACAAAGAAATTTCAAAGCAACATAGGGTTCTAACTGTGTCATGGATTAGTGGCTTCTTTTTCCCTGATTTGTAGTATAAATAAGGAATAATAAGCAGATGCTCAGATTTGAAAAGCTTACGAATTGACCAGAAAAGGAGCATGTTTAATCTGGGATTAAGAAAGTGGCTAAATAGATTATTGCCTTTAGAAGAACCCAAGTACATGAGAACTAGGCAATAGAAAAGATACCTTGAGTCATCTTAGCAATTGGCCAGTCCCAACAATTGCAGGTTAATTGGTGTCAAAATCTAAGACTTTGCTTTAAGAAGGGATCTTCTGGGTACCCTACTAGCCACATACAGAAGTGTTTCACCATCTTCATCCATCCAGGAACTTAGAGGAAACTTTACTCATGCTCTAAGAGGGCCTGGATCATTCTTCCTCAAGCTGGCAGCAGGTCATAATGTCATCCATATGATGCTGGTATTGCACGTATATAGAATGCAAGAGTTAGAAGGTACTAAAGGCTTCTTCCTAGATTTCAAAGATACACATGGGAGTCCCTGCGGGCAGCCTTTGAGAAGATGATGTGCAATGCTGTGGAAAGAAAGCTGAAATTGCAGTTGAATTGCAAATGCCAAGATGATGAAGTGACTATTGAGAAAAGGCACTGGCAGTGAACGGAGCCAACTCAAGAGAGTGGTCATATGGACTGCAGCCACCAAAACTACGGGAGTGGGCTGTCCAACCCATCTGAACACCATGTTCTACTATCATATGCTCTGAATGTGTAACTACAGTATTGAATGTTTGCGCTGCTGGGTTTGGGTCCTGCTTTAGTCTGGACTTTCTTTTTTATATCTTGATTCTTCACGTTGAAATGGGCTGCATGTCCTAAGCCATTGTCTCTTGAGAGTCTATAACTTGTCTTCTGATTTTATACAGTTCACACCTGAAAGTTTGGTTTGAATCTCAAGGGAAACTTTAGACTTGGCCTTCTGAGAAATGCTAAAACTGTTGAGACTTTGGAGACTCTTAAGGATGGATTAAATGTACTTCACGTTTACAGATAGACATGAACCTTTGGGGATGAGGAAGGAACATTATGGTATAGACATGAGGTGTACCCCCGACATGGGCTTATATGTTGAAGGTCTGGTCCCACGTGGTAATGCTAGTGGTGATGCTATGAAGTGACTGGAACGTGAGAGTCTTAACTTCATGAGAGAATTAATCCACTGATGAACTCATAGCTGAATGGGCTTTTAGGAGGTGGAGCCTAATTGGAGGGAGTAGGACTCAGGGGCCGTGCCTTTGAAGATGGTATCTTATCCTCAGACACTTCCTCTCTCTGCTTCCTGTGAGTAACAAGGTGAGCCATTCTGATCTGTCTCCTGCTCCCTGCCATGATGTTTCTCTTCAACACACATAGGATTAAGAGCAATGAAGCCAAGAAACCATAGAGTGGCCACTCTGAAACTGTAAACCCAAATGAGTCTTTCCTCTCTTAAGCTGTTTTGTATTTAACAAAAAATGGCTAATAAGCTATATTTAGAGACAACTCGTCTTCCTCAAAAACTATTTTGGGTATATCAACATTGTATATAAATGTTCTGGTTTTTCTTTTCTTCTTTTCTTTTCTCTTTCCTTTTCTTTTCTCTTTTTTCTTTCCTTTCCTTTCCTTTCCTTTCCTTTTCTTTGGAACTCACTATGTAGAAGAGGCTAGTCTTCAACTCAAAGATCCACCTTCCTTTGCCTCCAAAGTACTGGGATTAAAGGTATGTGCCACCACACACATCATATATTACTATTTTTAATATAGTACATACTCCTATGATACTATAGTAATCACAAAAAAAATAGCTTAAGTGTATATATTTGATTAAGTATATGTATGTTATTTGATAATTGGATTACAAAATTAAATTTATACAATATAGAAAAAAAGGCTATAATTCCACTGTGATCCTAAAATAATGAAACTAAATCTAGGAGATATTTTTAAAACAAATAACTAAAAAATTAAGGTCAGATTACAGTGTTAATTTGTGAATAGAATCTTTACTATATGCAATATTTTTAAAAATACTTCTCGGGGCTAGAGAGACAGCTCAACAGTTAAGAGCATTGGCTACTCTTGCAGGTGACCCAGGTTCAATTCCCAGCACCCACATGGGAGCTAAAAACCACCCTCTAGCTCCAGGGAATCTAACACTCTCTTCTGACCTCCTTGGGCATTGCAGGACATGGGCCCATTTGCACGCTGGCAGTACACTCATAGACATAAAATAAAAATAATAAAAATTTTTTTAGAAAGGAAATAATTCTCTATATTTGGGGTTGGTCTCTTCTACTAGACAGTTGCATCTACATTTTCACTTATTAATGCCCACTTAAATCTTCTGTTGTTTGGGTTTTTTTCCATTTTATTAAATCTCATTGAAAGCAATCTTATCCTATGAGTGTACAATTATTACTCAATCCTCAATGGTGTGTTCAAGGAAAATATACCACAAAAAAGGGAAACTGACCCTATCCACTTCTCCAATGACAAATGATGATTCTGAACAGTTTCTGAGCCTCAGGATCCCCACCTTCAAAAGGATTTAATGTCTTTTTGATGTTTTGTGTATTTCAGACATCATTTTTCAATTCAGTTGAGGCATATTCCCCTTTCCCTTCCACCCACCCCACCCCACCCCAGATCATGCATTGTGCCATAACTGTCCTGCATCTTTCTCTCAGTCTTTTTTTTTCAGTTCTTTTGTTGTTCTCTCCAACTTGTATTGCTACAGTATATATACATATATACATAGTTATATATATATATATATATACATAAATATATACATAGACATATCACTTGAATTGGAGGATTTTTTTTCCTAAAAGATGTCATGTTTTCCTTAAGGAAGTGCTCAAAGATTCCTCCTTGGTAATCCCAAACAACCATCAATCCTACACTTTTGCTCCACATTGGGGTCTTTCCCTCCCATGGTCCCCCAAATGAAGTCCAGTAAGCACACGTCCTGTCTTAATCCCCCTGTACTGGCCTCCATAATATATGCCAGGTAGTCCAACAATGGCAGTCTATACTCTGATGAAGCTGACATCCTCTTAGCTATTTAGTCCACAAGCTGGGTATCTCAGTAGTCCCCATCTGGCATTGAAGGATTGGAGGATTCTTGGAGAGACATGAATCTTCAGTCCATATTTGAAGGTTAAAAAGCTGTGTCTCATGTCTTTGAGAAGTGCCAAGAGCAGTGACAGCCAAAGAGCAGATGCACTTGCCAGTAAGAATTGAAGACAGGCCAAACAACAGTACTCTCTCTTTTTTTCTTTTTGTCTTTTTACTAAGCTCTCAAGTTTTATATCTGCAGTACAGTTTCTCTAGCCTTACTGATTATTTATATGTGGTTATACTTTCCTTTTGGATGCTTAAGGCCACACAGTCAGCCCAGATTAACCAAGGTTTTTGTTTTCTCAAGGTCAGTTGAGGATCTGGTCCTCAGGGGTCTCTCGGGGAGTTTTTTGGGAGGGAGGAGGGTGGGAGTGCCTTGCTCTTTTCAGCTTTTCATTTATGAGTTCCATCCACTTGAGGACTAAATCAGGTCTTGCTAGACGAGGCTTCCTTTCTGAAGCATGAGCAGACTTTCCTCTTTGTAGACTGGACACTGGCTGAAGTCCCATTAGTGGATCTCCAAGACCTCCCTGAACAGGAAGACTGGTGACCCACATTTGCAGGACATTTCAAGAGGTGCCCCCATGCATAGTCCCCTAAGACTTGGTTGACCTCTGAGGGCAAGGAACAAAGTTATCCCTTAGGTCCCTTGGCCAAATTGGTATGGGCATTAAGTATGGTCGTTAAGCACCCAGAAAGGCTAAGTTGCACCATAATGTTTTTAAACTTTGTTTCTGCTTTTGATATTACTTTTTTTTAATTTTTTATGTATATGAGTATACTGTCTGCATGTAGGTTGGTGCACCCATGTCATGCAATGCCGCAGAGGTCAGAAGAGGGCATTGGATTCCCCTGGAACTGGAGTTAAAGACGGTTCTCAGCTGTCATGTGGGTGCTGGGGATCAAACCTGGGTCCTCGGGTCCTCTGCAAGAGCAGTCGGTGTTCTTAACCATCTTCCAGCCCCTTGCTTTTGATAATCCTTAATCCTACAAGGGTTGCTTATCATGCCAGAATATCATAGTATTCCAATAACTTAAAAACAACCTCACAAAAAGCACTACAGCCCTGATTATTCTTAGACAATCACCCACAGGAGCAGTACAACAGGAGATGTTTGCATAAAATAGAGCTTTGTAAAATGAAAGAAAAAAATGTAATGAGATGTTCTTTGCCAGCACTGTCAAAGCTGTTTGGGGTGCACAACGCAATTTGACTCAAAGTGAACATAATTAGCACTGTCATCCTTTCTGAAGGTCTTCATTTCTTAAGAGGCAAGACTATGGCCATTTCTTTCTGTCATATCAAAATCTGCAACAGAACTCCTTATACAGTAGGTACTGTGTACGTGTGTTTTTATTCCATTGACAGAGGGTGTTTAAATGAATAGGCTGACTAATTTGCACACAAATATTGAGCAAACAATACACACAGGCAGAAACCCACCAAGCCCAACAGACAGCATCTGTGCCTTCAAAATTAGGAAAGAATGAGCCGGACTTGTGGGGTGGAAGAAACCATTATGCCAAAATTAGCCTCTAGGTCGAAAACAAAATGCTTAAGACATACGCAAGGAACACAAGCTGTGGAAGACAGCAATTGTATTGTGTGTCTATATTACTGTTACAGAAGATGACTCTAAGTACCATTTTATAAACCCATTAAAAACTGTCAAGTCTCCCATGACATATTATATTCTCATAAAATGACACAAATGCTAAATTAAGTTTGAATCTGAATTAGCAAAGAATAGGAAAATCAATTTAAATGCTCCCAGTGCAATCTCAACCCTTGCACTTTTGTTGGGCATCTGTGTATTTCATTAGTATATTTTGTTACATGATCATGTAATATTTATGCAGTAACATAATATGCTCCATCCATCTAGGATCAGAGAAAAAGTGCAGTTCCTTTCCATTATTTGTGCCCTTTATCTGCTGAACACTGTGTAATATTACCCAGGGTTTGGCTATTATGTAATGAGGGCTTCTATTGCTACACGCCCTACACAGTTGGAAGATGGCAATGGGAAATTTAACTCTGTAAATCCTGAGTTTGGGAACAATTAAAGTCTGGGCTTTAATGTTACATTCATTCACTTTTTCCCCCCCAAAACCTGTAGGTCCTGCAGTAGAGGAAATGTAATGAGAATCATGAGAGAAAGTTCCACAGGACATGAAGTAACAACTGCTATCTGGTGAACAGCAGATGTGTGTTCCACAAACTTTTTTTTTTCCTTTTTCTTTTGAGTTCTCCTATCCAAGTTCTCTCCAGACCCAAACTCGTTGCTGAGCTTATGAGATTTGACAACTTTACATCCCCAGGCTGGATGGCTCCAAGCTCATATTTTTCCTAGAATTCACTAAAGCCCTAGGGAATCAACTAACAGGTTCAAGAATATTCAAAGCCTATTCTCCCCCAGAAAGCTATGAGGAATGCCACACAATTCCTCATAAGAAACAGTTCAAATAGATTTAAAAAGAGGACCATTAGATTCTGTGCTTTAGAAGAGAGATGCTCAAGACTCAGGAGAAAGGGATCACCTAGGAAAAGACCATATGGTTGCTTTCATCCAAGTAAAATAGACCCAGGCTGATGAGCGGCTCAAATTTGAACAGGTACAGCTTTACTGAACCCATAATGCCAACTGCCTACCATAACTGTGCCAGCACACCCCACTTAAAAATTCCAAGGCTGATGATTTCTATTAGGAAACACAGAAACATGTGAAAAGTAGCACCCATCACCTAGGTTTTCCTTTTTAGACACAAGTGGGTTTGAGGTTGAATCCCCAAGTAAGAACCAGATAAGTCATTTTAAAAATGAATCCATTGAAATATTGGGGATTTTGCAAGTATTTTTACTTCCAGAGCTCTGCTGATGCTGAGACATTCCTCAGATGCTGTCATGACCCTGGGTAAAGGATCTTGTAAGTGTCTTCTTCATGCTTGTGATCATAGCATACTCAATACATCCTTGGTGTTGTAACAACACAATTCTGTTTTCTCTATAAATGTGAGACCCACTTCCCCAGCTTTCACCCACCCAGCACCAGACAACTCAGGCAAGGAACCATGGGTGAGAATGTGTGTGTGATTCTCATATCTCTAGTTGACTTATAGGATCTATAGGGTTTGCTTCTTTTATTTATTTTTATTTTATTTTATTTTATTTTATTTTATTTTATTTTATTTATTTATTTTTTTTTGTCTTTTCAAGACAGGGTCTCCCTGTAGCCCCAGCTGTCCTGGAATTCACTCTGTAGAGACTGGCCTTGAACTCACAAAGATCTGCCTGCCTCTGCCTCCCAAGTGCTAGGATTAAAGGTATGCACCACCACACCCAGGTTCTTTTAATGTGACCAAAGAGTAGCTGGAATTTTAGTTGGTGGTCATTAGTTTTTATCCGTTGGACTTCCCTGTCCTCCAGGTTGCCATTAGGGCCTCAACTACATTGACATTGTATATTGCATTAGGAACCTCAGACACTCACACATTGTGAAGGGGTTATGACCTTCCTTGAATTACTGATCTTTTTGACACTGCTCCTGACATGAGTGTTCTCATGATGATGACGATGTTGCGGGGTGCGACTTTAACATTCCCCACTTGGCACTGAAGCTGTTTAGTGTCTCTCCCCTTAGCCAACCATGATGGATCTCAGCCAGCATATTTGAGCAGAGAAAGAAATTTAAAGTTAACTCAAGATGACTTGCTATTTGGTCATGCAGACAATGTGTTCATAAAACACAAATGGACATAAGAATCACTATTAACAGGAAAATACTTCATAATAATTATGTGGGTATGTTATCCACTAAACTCTAGAAAAGCACTAGGATATGGCAGTGATTGGCCTGCCAAATGGGATGGCTTTGAGGTCTATGTCCTTGCATCGGTCCTGGTTTCATAACACTTTTATTGGACTAATCTACCTGTCCTACTCTCTAGAAACCTGAAACAAGTTTCTTGGGGGATGGATAGGAAAGAGGAATGAAAACTGAAACCAATATAATTTTCTGTCCTTGTGTAAAATAATACCAAGAGCAAAGCAAAGGTAGCTACTTGCCCCCAGAGAATTACTTGTTTCTTTTTTTATAATATTTTATTGATGTTTTGTGTGTTTCAGACATCATTTTTCAGTTCAATTTAGACATATCCCTTTCCCTCCACCCCACCCCACCCCAGATCATGCACTCTGCCATACATGTCCTGCATCTTTCTCTCAGTCTTTTTAAAGTTTTTCTCTGTAAAGGTTTATTGTTTGGGGCAGAATTTAACTATATCACTCTGTTCTTTGACCCAGTCTTTATGTTGATGTGGTTCCCTCCCAATTGTATTGCTCCAAAATATGCCTATATAAATGTGATATATGTACCAGAATTATGTCCTCCAGGAATAAACTGTATGTTAACTCTGATGTATGTTTAGGAGTTCACATTTTTACCTTTAATTTTATATTACTCTAAAATATGGATATATACCTTCCACCCATATACATTAATTTCCATGTCTGAAAGTATGTGGCAAGTTAATTCTAGGGCTTGTTAAGAGATTCACATTATAACATCACAGTTGCTTTCAGATAGAAAGAAATATAACAATAACATTGCCTTTCAATTGGGGGATTTTGTACTAGCATCCACAAATGAGGGAAACCATTCCCCATTTGTTTCTTTGGGACTGTGTTACTTCACTTAGCATAATGGCTTCAACTTCCATCCATTTATCTACAAAGTTCATGATCTCATCTTTCTTTACCACTCCATGAACTCCATTGTGTAGATGTCCCACATTTTTGTTATCCACTCATCAGTTGAGGGGCATTTGGGTTGCTTCCAGCTTCTTCCTATTCTGAAGAGGGCTGCAATAAACATAGATGTGCATGTATCTTTGCAGTAGGATGAATCTTGTGGGTATATACCCAGGAGTGGTGGGGTTGGGTCAGGTGGTAGGCTCATTTTGAGTTTTTTTAAGGGTTCTCTGCTTTCCACAGTGGTTGTATGAGTTTACATTCCCACAAGTAGTGGATGAGTGTTCCCCTTTCCCTATAACCTCTCCAGCATTTGGTGTCTTTTGTTTTCTTGATTAGCCAGTCTTACTGGAGTGAGATGATATCTTAGACTGGTTTTTATTTGCATTTCCTTAACTATTAACGATGTTAAACATATTTTGAGATGTTTTTCAGCCATCTTTACTTCCTCACTGGTGAAGTCTCTATTCAGCTCTTTACTCCATCTGTTCAGTGAGTCATTTGTTTTCTTACTTCTTTGTTTTTGGAGAAGTTTATATATTCTGGAAGTTAATGCTCTGTTAGATGTATCACTGGTGAAGGTTTCCTCCCACTCTGTGGTTTTTCTCTTCACTTCCCTGTTTCTTTCACTGTACAGAAGCTTTTGAGTTTAAAGAGGTCCACTTGTGGATTGTTGACCTTATTTCCTGTGCAGCTGCTATCTGATTCAGAAAGTCTTTTCCTATGCCTATGTCTTCTAAGTTGCTGCCAGCTTTTTCTTCTATCATTTCAGAATTTCAGGTTTCACATTGAAGTATTTAGTCCACTTGGTGTTGATTTTTGTACAGGGTGAGAGGTAGTGGTTTAACTTTGTTCTTCTACATATGTTGATCCAGTTTTGACAGCACCATTTGCTGAAGATACTATCTGTCTTTCCCCTAATGAGCTTTTTTGGCCCCTTTATTGAATATGAGATGACTGAAATTGTATGAGCTCAAGTTTGGATCTTCAGTTTTGTTCCATTGGTCAACAGGTCTGTTTTTGTGTCAGTAGCAGGCTGTCTTAATGACTATAGCCTTGTAAATATTGCTTGAAGTCCGATATAGTGATCCCCCTGTATTGCATTTTTCACTCAAGATTGCTTTAGCTATTTGGTGTCTTTTGTTTTTCCATATGAATTTAAGGATTTTTTTTCCAAGTCTGTGAAGAAACTCATGGGGATTTTAATTGGGATTGCATTGAATCTATGTATTATTTTGGGTAGAATGGACATTTTTACTAAATTAATTTTTCCAATCCATGAGCATGGGAGGTTTCTCCATCTTTTGATGTCTTCTTCAATCTCCTTCTTTAGGGGTTTAAAATATCCATCTCATTAATGAACACAGATGCAAAAATTCTAAATAAAGTACTTACCTGGGGCTGGAGAGATGGCCTAGCGGTTAAGAGCGCCGACCGCTCTTGCAGAGGACCCGGGTTCGATCCCCAGCACCCACATGGCGGCCGAGAACCGTCTGAAACCGGGAAACTCCAATTCCAGGAGAACTCCAGTTCTGGGGGAATCCGACACCCTCTTCTGACCTCCGCAGCATTGCATGACACGGGTGCACAGACCTGCATGCAGACAGTACATTCATACACATACAGAAATAAATAAAATAAAAAAAAAAGTACTTACCTGCAAATTGCATACAGACCCACATCAAAAAGATCATCCATCATGACCAAGTTAGACTCATACCAGAGATGCAGGGATGGTTCAACATAGGTAAATCAATAAATATCATAAAACACATAAATGGACTGAAAGACAAAAATCGCACCATCATCTCAATTGATGCAGAGAAAGCCTTTGACAAAATCCTGCATCCCTTCATGTTTAAAGTTCTAGAGGGAATTGGACTGAAGGGACATTCCTCAACATAATCAAAGCTATACACAACAAACCCACAGCCAACATCATCCTAAATAGAGAAAATTAGAACCATCCCCCTTAAAGGCAGGAAACTGGAAAGGCTGACCCTTATTGCCACTCCTCTTTAATACAGTGCTTGAAATGCTTGCTAGGGCAATAAGGCAAGAAAAGGAAATTAAAGGAGTACTAATTGGAAAAGAAGAAGTCAAACTATCCCTGTTTGTAGATGATATGATAGTTTACCTGAGGGATGCTAAAAACTCCACTGGAAAACTCCTAGAAACAATTAAAAATTTCAGTAAAGTGGCAGAATACAAAATTAACTTAGAAAAATCAGTAGCTTTTCTTTACACCAACAACCAGCAACTGAAGAATATAAGGAGACCTTCCCACTCACAATATCCTCAATAAATAAATAAATATAAATATAAATAAATAAATAATAAAATACCTGGGGACATCTCAATTGATGCAGAGAAAGCCTTTAACAACATCCTGCATCCCTTCATGTTTAAAGTTCTAGAGGGAATTGGACTGAAGGTACATTCCTCAACATAATCAAAGCTATACACAACAAACCCACAGCCAACATCATCCTAAATAGAGAAAAATTAGAACCATTCCCCTTAAAATCATATCCAGCCAGATAGGGGTTAGGCAGACTTGGGATTGGACAGAGTTTATTGAATAGTAGTTTTGGATGAATGGACTATGTGAAGCTTGAGTCTTTAAACTATTGTAATGAGAAAGCTATGATTCATTGTAAGTGAGGTAATCAGATGGCTTCTAATCTTAGCCTTAAGAAACAAGTATGGGAGGTTTCTCCATTTTTTGATGTCTTCTTCAATCTCCTCCTTCAGGGTTTTAAAATTTTTGTTGTAGAGGTCTTTGGTGTCTTTGCTTAGGTTTGTAAGCAAAGTACCACCAACTGGGAACAAAATGTCCAAGCACTTGGAGCCTCTGGAGGATACTGATTTAAACCACCATATTTCTTGACACAGATTATACATAAATATACATTTATAAAACACACAAATATTTATATTATACAAATATTTCATGTGAAATGCATATACTTACAAATAATATGGTATGTTTCTATACTATTGGGACCATAGTCCCCTCCCTGGCCCACATAGACTCATGACCATATAAAATGGAAAAAGAATTCAATCCACCTTCAAAAGTCCCTATAGTCATTACCAGTCTCAAGACTATTCAAATATCAAGGGACCAAAGTCTCTTCTGAGACAAAAAAAGTCTATCAAAACTTCCCCAAACAAGAAGTTGTGCTAATGTTACATACATTTCTCCTTGCCAAAACTCTAACTCAGAAAGAAAGACTTACCTATGACTATAGATAAAATTATAGATAAAAATTTGAGCATGTATAGCTTTTGAGATGACTATATCAGTCTTTGTACATTTTTTTTCTACTGGTTTTAAAGTCACTCTAGAATACAGAAAAACCTTGAACTTGACTTCTTCCAGTATGAGCCCCTTGAACAGCTGGGATTAAAGGCCTTTGCCACCAGACCCTGCTTTTCCTTATTTTTTTAAATGTGAAATGGGTAAACACAACAGGATATAAAAAGCCCTTTGTATTACATTATGTACCTGTTTATCTTGTTATGTTAAAATCTATTTAAATTGCCTAATACCTGTGTTCATAGAAAATACATGCTGAAGTACTGTTTTTTAGCATCTTGTTTGTCAAAAAAGTTGTTTCCTTTAGTTATAGATAGATGATAATTAATCTAGTTATAGTAAACAGGAAAATCAATACGAAAGAATCAGTATGATATGGGTGGTGTTTTTAAAAAGTATTGTTCTAGTTTATTGAAATAATAATGTTGCTGGGCATGGTGGCGCATGCCTTTAACCCTAGCACTTAAGAGGCAGAGGCAGGCGGATCTTTGTGAGTTCAAGGCCAATCTCGTCTACAGAGTGAGTTCCAGAACAGCTGGGGCTACAGGGAGACCCTGTCTCGAAAAGACCAAAAAAAAAAAAAAGAAAGAATAATGTCAAAATAATATATGCATGTTGACTGTTCACAGGTAATTAATTACACTCAAAGGAAAAGATTAAAAACCTCAACATTACATTTTCTTGACACAGATGTATCCATATATATATATATATATATATGCATATGTATATATATATACATCTATAAACCATACAAGTATTTATTTTATATAAATATCACATGTAAAATGTATATGCCTACATATAATATGGTATATTTATATATTATGCCATTGTTTATGTATGAAATGCCACCTGCAGGCCCATGTGTTGAAGGCCTGGCCCCCAGTTGGTGGTGCTGTTTTGGAAGGTGCTAGAAACTTTAGGAGTGGGGCCTAGAAAAA